>CAXIWS010000368.1:0-50910 GCA_964036195.1 Sphaerolaimus hirsutus
ATACCTGATTTATTGATCTATTGATTTAGTGATGTGAAAAGCGCCAAGGTTTTGGCGTCAAGCGCCAAAAGCGCCATGGCGCTTTTCCCATGTGCGGCGCCAAGCGCCAATGGTGCCACACGACTTTAGCGCCAAGCGCCAAAAGCACCATGGCGCTTGTTGCTCTGGCACTAGCGCCGAGCGCCAGCGCCGAGCGCCAGCGCCGAGCGCCAGCGCCGAGCGCCAGCGCCGAGCGCCAGCGCCATGGCGCTTTTACATCCTTTAATCCTTTAATCCTGATACCGATCCAAAATATCGATATCAAAATATCAAGAGCGATTCATATCGAATATGGAGGGTTCGATATGGAATATTGAGTTTCAGGAAAAATACCGTATTACCTCCAATATAAGGCATCCCTCTAATATAAGGTACCCTCTAATATAAGGTATAACTTTTGGCTATTTTGAACGCGACAAAATAAATATAAGGTACCCTCTAATATAAGGCATATCTCTAATATAAGGCACAGCTGGCTGCGTGCCAAAACGCTCAAAATCATAAAAACGGTCCCCAAACATGGCGGAAAACGATGAAAATGGCGCGGAAGGGCACTGCGATAACTCTTCGTCGACTTCTGCCATTTTGTAGTGATACTGTACCTATTTCGTACATTCCAGTTTGAAAAAAATGAATTGTATCGTTGTTCACTGTTGGTAAAATTTGTTTAAAATCTGGTGAAAATAATTGAAGGTACCCTCTTATATAAGGTACCCTCTAATATAAGGCATAACTTTTGGCTCGAAAAAACTGACGAAAACAATAAAAGGTATACCTTATATTAGAGGTAATACGGTATCAAATATTGATATCAAAAAGTCATATCAGCTCCATGTCAACTCCGATCCCGATCACCAAATTGCATTCCCGATACCCAAATTTCGTACCCGAATTTCACAAAATACCCGAATTATAAAAAATGTCACTCTAAAACATTCTATTACGTGCAGCGGGCCATAACTATAACATATTTATCCGCAACGGTGCACAGATTCAGATGCAGCTGCATGTAAGGCAAGTGTTCGCCATCGCTGTCATCAGAGTCCTCACTCTGATCGGGACGCTTCGGCTTTTTCTCATTGCCACCCTTTTTAGCAATCTTCCTCTTCCTATTCTGCGTGTTCAGGAAGTGAATTACTCGTGAAAAAAATAAATAATCAAGGAAATCGCGAAAGTCCAATCCCGATCCCTAAATTTGAAAAACTAATCCATTGGCGCTGAGCCGGTGCGCATGTCAAACAGGTGCCCAAGTATGTCTGGTGCCCAAGTATAAATTCCGGTGCCCAAGTACTCCCGGTGCCCAAGTAAAGTGTCTGTACTTGGGCACCGGGCGGCTCTTACTTGTGCACTGGGCAGGTGCAAACGCGAATATATAAAATTAGACTCCCAAAAATAGGATTGAGATTAATTACCTAGTAGAAGTGAATGTGGTAGAAGTGAAAGTGAACAACAAACTACTTTATATGGCTGATTTATAGTAATTGCCTAACAAAATTCTAGACGTGAGAAAATACGCTCAGAATTCGATACTATTATGTCTAGATTTAATACAATTGACAGATGTCTAGACAATTAAGGCACCAACAATCGTCTTAGCAGACAACTAAAAACCGAACCCCTCCCCATAAGCATTAAACTAATAAAAATATAAATATTTGCGTGTTTATGTACATAAGCAACCTACCTACAAAACACCCAAATATTTATAATATTGCACTCCCAAAATAAATTGCAATATTAGATAATTATTATAAATTGCAAAACACCCTCTGAAAAAATAAACCCCCCAGGGGGTAATTTGAGGAAATACGGTACTGATTTTGATTTACTGGTATAGTACTGATTTCAAATCAAAATCCCCATGTGATTCGTAAAACATTGCTGAATTGCTGTGCAAGTAAAACAAAGTTCTAAGTAAAGCGAAAAATGAAAAGCAAACAATGTAAAATGTCACGCGAAGTGACAAATTCATGGAAAATGCCCTTCAAAATGTCAAATGTCACACGAAGTGTCAAAAGTCATGGAAAATGCCCTGTAAACTGTCACGCGAAGTGACAAATGTCATGGAAAACGCCATGTAAAATGTCATGCGAAGTGCGATGCTCAAGTAAACCCGGCCCGCCCCGCCCCGACGCAACCGTGCCCAAGTAAGTGTTGCGCAAGTCCCCGGTGCACAAGTCCACAAGTACGGGCATTTTACTTGGGCACCGACCCACGCCCGATTAATCCAAGGGGCTGTCTCGGGGAAATACGGTAGAAAATAGGTTAGTCTCACTAGTATCAAAAAAGTTCAGCATGCTTAACAACTCTGATGCACGTAGGGTTCAAACGGGATTGACTTTTCGGGATCGGGATCGGGATCGGGATTCACTTTTTGAGATTTCGGGATCGGGATCGGGATCGGGATTGGGGTTTCGGGATCGGGATCGGGATCGGGATTGGTAATTTGAGATTTCGGGATCGGGATCGGGATCGGGATTGGCCGGGATTGGGGTCACGGGATCGGGATCGGGATTGGGATAGGCATTTTTCCGGGATCGGGATTGGGTTCTAGGGATATAGATTTTGGCCATTTTTCTGGCATTCACAGTTGTTCATAAAGGTCTCAAAACACTGTTGGATGCCAGAAAAGTGGCATAAAATTGACGCTGGGGGTTTGCATCCACTTTTTTGCATGCAAAAACGTCATTATTTCACTTTTTATAATTTCCACTAATTTTTCCGGGATCGGGATCCCGGACTTGGGAGTTTCTCGGGATCGGGATCGGGATTTGAAAACTTTCGGGATCGGGATCGGGATCGGGATTGGTATTTTTGAGATTTCGGGATCGGGATCGGGATCGGGATTGGGGTTTCGGGATCGGGATCGGGATCGGGACTGGTAAATCCCGGAATTTCACGGGATCCGGGATCGGGATCGGGATCCCGTTTGAACCCTAGATGCACGCTCTACTCACTTTTGCAGAGTGCGGCGAATTGGAACCTTTTGAACGGCGACAAGTTAAGTCGTTGTTAATTTAAGTCGGAAGCTAACCAAACCGTCAAAATAACACTTCTATTTATAATAAACCCTTCCCAAAAATAATCTGAGTTGGCAAATTTAAATTGTCAAAATGGAAAATGACATTATGTGTCACTTGCCCTACTTTTACTTGATATTTATTAATCCTAGTTGCAAAATTCGAGCGAGAACCAAGTTCCCGAATTCATGAGCCGAATATATAATACATGTTAAAAGTTTTGAGATTAGTTACCTAGTAGAAGTGAATGTGGTCCCAACAACAAACTACTTTATATGTCTGATTTATAATAATTGCCTAACAAAATTAGAGACGTGAGAAAATACACTCAGAATTTGATACTATTGTGTCTATATTTGCTTTTTCGGCAGGGAAGTTAGAATTACTACTAAATTTTCTACTATTTCTACATTCTTATATAAGGCTGTAAAAACTTATAAATGGTGTTTATTGTTCACGTTTTCACGTTTTTCTCGCAGAATTTTCACTCTGAAAAAATAAACCCCCCGGGGGGTCATTCGAGGGAATACGGTATACTAGGTAATTATTTTCGCAAAAGGATGCAAAATGTCAATTACAGGATGGGTGATACATGCGATTTAACCCCAATGCTTATACATAGAGCACTTATATAATAAGTGACCTTCAAAATACAATGAGCAAATATTCATGTAGAGGTAAAATATGCTAATTGTGCTGTAAATCGGCATAAAAACAGGAAAAAATA
The DNA here is from genome assembly GCA_964036195.1 of Sphaerolaimus hirsutus. Lineage (NCBI taxonomy): Eukaryota > Metazoa > Nematoda > Chromadorea > Monhysterida > Sphaerolaimidae > Sphaerolaimus > Sphaerolaimus hirsutus. The sequence goes on from CAXIWS010000368.1 coordinate 3,787, forward strand.
CATTTATCATTTCCACAATGGAAATGCCCAAATAAATTATCTTATGGGGTAGTACTGATTTTGAATCAAAATCCCCATGTGATTCGTAAAACGTTGCTGTGCAAGTAAACAGCCGCCCGGTGCACAAGTAAGGGCACTTTACTTGGGCACCGGTCTTTATACTTGGGCACCGGTTTTACTTGGGCAACGCCACGCCTTGGGCCTTTACCGACCCACGCCCTTCTGATTCAGAGCCCTTATCCCCTATCAAAATTCGTTTAAAACGTTTTCATACTCACTTTCATGATGCGCTCACTGTCTGTCATCGTGGCCTTCGTTTTGCCGTTGCCATTGCGCATGTATACCGGTGTGGAGGTACTCGACACGCAACTGCCGAGATTCTGCATCAAAAAGCTATTGATAAATAGAAGTTTTGAGTCTCTCGAGTCTCCTGTCTAAATGTTACGAACAACTAAACGAAGATTGACGCCAAATAGTTAACGCCAAAAATTCGCTAGTCCCCCCAAGGGTTGGAAAAAAACCCTTGACTTTTTGCCAAACCAGGACCGCAGTCCCGTTTGAACCCTACATCCAAGGTACGTACCTGGGCGGATGTTTACTTGGGCACCGGTCAGGTGCAAGCAAAAGACTACCGTATTTCCTCGAAATACCCCCCCTCAAAATGGACACTATGAACTTATAAACCCCCCCTCGAAATACCCCCCCCCAAATTTAGTGTATAGAGAACGTAAATGACAAAGGCTGCGGTTTGTCATCCCGGCAATGCAAAACACACGTTAAAAAAGATGACTCTGTTATGTGAGAACAGTGTTTGTACGTCTACACACTTATAAATGTCTTTAGAGTCTTATAAATGGCGATTTTTGTTGCCTTTTTCGACGTCTGCGTACGTTTCAGACGACATTTTAGTACTGGAATTTCAAAAAATTTCTGCCGAAATAATAAACCCCCCCCTCGAAATACCCCCCCCCTCGTTTAACCCCCCCTCAAAATTCTCACTCTGAAACAATAAACCCCCCGGGGGTATTTCGAGGAAATACGGTAGTTGACTAGCTTGTATTTATGACCTGAAAAAACTATCATGTCCAGGTAACATTCTGGGTTGTGAACATGAACGCTAGTTCACTAGCGATCACCTTCACAGATGTTGCCCGGACTCGATAGTTTTTTCGGGTCGTAAATACAGACTCCAATCAAGTGAGATTAATTATTAATATGTTTACATGTTTACATTTATCCAATGGACACATTGTAAAATTATACTATTGAATTTTGGTCGAGCAGCGAAATCTGCGAATGACCTACTAGCCGCTATATATAATATAGGTCCATCAAAATTCTATGAAAAAATCCTACATAGTGATAGTGATAAAGCTACTTATAATTAAAGAGAGCGCCCGTCAGAATTGACGAGGAATCAAATAATGAATTTTGCCAACTTGATTGCAAAATAAATGTTCATTGTAAAAACACTAAGAATAAAAACGCCGATTGGCTGATTCCAGCTCATAACATAAAAATTACGGGTTTAGCCTTTGATTAGATTGATAAGGACATTTTATCACTTAATAGCTAATCTCACGCTAATCAACCACTTAGCACAAAGACTGGTGCCCAAGTACGCCCGGTGCCCAAGTAAAGTGCGTGTACTGATGGATCTGTGCTGGTGATCATGGAAAAATCATCAAAATTACAATTTTACAAATTTATTTAGAATGTCATAATTATTGAAAAGTAATTGTAAAGTTGAAATGTCATTGTAAAAGTTGAAAAATGTATGATAATTGGTGAAAAATGTAGAAAATGACTGGAATGTTTGTCGAATGTGTGAACCCGCAAAGGTAACGTTTTAATGAGCCACTACTTACAGCCAAAAACAGTCTTCGATGTGATACTTTATGTATATATGAATATTTATTTATTTATTATATATTTATTTGATGTAGGCATTCAAGGCACTTTTGGAGGGGGTTTTCCAATGGAAAACCCCTATAAAACCCCCATGTGTGAACATGAATGCTAGTTCACTAGTGATCACCTTCACAACCCGGAATGTTGCCCGGACTCGATAGTTTTTTTGGGTCGTAAATACAAGTACAATGTTCGTATTTATGACTAGGGTTCAAACGGGATTGACTTTTCGAGATCGGGATCGGGATTGGGGTTTCGGGATCGGGATCGGGACTGCAAAATCCCGGAATTTCACGGGATCCGGGATCGGGATCAGGATCCCGTTTGAACCCTATTTATGACCCGAAAATTATCGAGTCCAGATAACATTCCAGAAGGTGATCGCTAGTGAACTAGCATTCATGTTCCTGTTTGAAACCTAGTCAAGTACGCAACCGCCACGGTGCACAAGTAATGCACAAGTAAAAAGCTGCACTGTGCACAAGTAAACATCCGCCCAGGCACCGGGCATACTTCGGCACCGGGTATTGAAACTTGGGCACTGACGAACCGTCCATCCATCCAACCCCCTACAAAATTCAAATTCAAAACCCACCGGGCTCATGGTAATTGGCTCATCTGACTCGTCGAATTCGTACAAGTCGCCCCGGCCCGTTTTATCCTCGAAAAGATCCTGCTGATCCTGCCCATCATAATTGCAATTTTGGTCAGACCATTCGTCGCGCATGAACCACGCACGGGCAGTAATGGGTTCCCCAAAGGCACTTCCAACGACGATACTTCTGCAAAAAGAACATTGAGGAGTGACGACACCAATTACGCTACCAGCTAAATTACGACGACACCAATTACCAGCTAAAGTAAACTCGATAGCTCCACCTAGGGTTCAAACGGGATCGCGATCCCGTATCCTGTGAAATTCTGGGATTGAGCAGTCCCGATCCCGAAACCCCAATCCCGAAACCCCAATCCCGATCCCGAAATCCAAAAATACCAATCCTGATCCAGAAACCTTTCAAATCCCGATCCCAAGAATCTCCCAAGTCCAGGATCCCGGAAAAAATAGTGGGAATGATACAGTTGGGCAAAAACCAAACAAACGGCTGGCCGTGGCAAACAGACACGACAGAGCAGTTTGGTTGATTGTCGTCCTTAGCGGGCGGGGCTGGCGGACCCCATCTGGGGGCACTCACAGACCCTGTAAAATGCCATGAAAAATGTCAAGCACGCTTTGTGGTGAGACTAGTGATGGAATGGCGCCATCGACGCTTGGCGCCCTTTTCCTGTGGCGCCTGGCGCCCACTTTCTGAAAGGCGCCATGGCGAAACATTTTTGTCTATAAACTCGATAGCTCCACCTAGGGTTCAAACGGGATCGCGATCCCGTATCCTGTGAAATTCTGGGATTGAGCAGTCCCGATCCCGAAATCCAAAAAAAACAATCCTGATCCAGAAAACTTTCAAATCCCGATCCCGAGAATCTCCCAAGTCCGGGATCCCGGAAAAAATAGTGGGAATTATAAAAGATGGAAGCAAATGACAGTTTTGCGTGCAAAAATGTCAACGCAAACGCCCAGCGTGAATGAACAGTGACAGTGACAAACAGTGAGGAAAATCTCTATCCCTAGACCGCAATCCCGATCCCGTGACCCCAATCCCGATCCCGAAATCTCAAAATACCAATCCCGATCCCGATACCGAAACCACAATCACGATCCCGAAATCGTGAAAAGTGAATCCCGATCCCGAAACGTCAATCCCGTTTGAACCACCTAGGGTCGGCCGATGTTTGTTTTTATAAACGTTTTTTTTAAAAAACAACGTTTTATTTATTAAAAAAAATGACGTCCGAATGACGTTTTTAAAAAAACATTGGCCAAAATTTTTAGTACTAAGCACTAGGTATTTTGCAAAATTTTTGCACGCAAGCGCGCAATTTCACACACAAATTGACATTGGTGGTTGTTTTCATTGGTTTTGTGGCATTTTTAGTATCAAAGTATTCATTTCTATGTGCTACCATGGGTTAATAAGCCGTCATATGTTGCTGTAGTATGTAATATTGAGGTAATGTGCTTCCATGTACCTCCAGAGTGTGTAAATTCACTCCCAAAGTACCCACCATTTTTGGTGACTGGTCAGAAAGATAACACCGTTCATGCTGTAAACGACATCGAAAAACGTGGACGAACTCGAAAAACATTTTTACGCATAAACCGTATTGGGCAAGGGTTGTTACTCAAAGCGTGCCCGCTCAGGCCACTCTCAAAGTTTAAAATGCAATTTTCACAAAACTGAAAAACGTGGAGTTATCGAGTTACGGAAGGGAACTCCTCAATTACGCTACCAATTACCAGCTAATTACGCAACACCAATTACCAGCTAAAGTACCCACAAATCACCCACCACTCACTCAGCAGCCGGATATTCGAAGATATCCATTGTGGTAACCTCAGACAACCTCGTCATGTTGTTCCGCATATCAGCTGCTGCATTCAGCATCAGCAATCCCTCGTCCTCGGGAACCCCGTCACTGTCCCGGACATGTTCGAAAACATTAGCAGAAAATTCGACCTGCACGAAAACGAGCCGCTCATTTGCCACAAAAGTGCACTCCGCGACCGGCATCTGAAAAGGGTTTTGATAAAGTTTCAGGTTGTTTAATGAAGTTTCAGGCGGTTTCAAGCAGTTTAATGAAGTTTCAGGCGGTTTCAAGCAGTTTAATGAAGTTTCAGGCGGTTTCAAGCAGTTTACGAATTTTTCTAAAATATTTGGCACTGTTCCAAAAAGAGCAAAGAGCGAAAGCAGCACGAATAAAACTGCGCCAGCAACTCACTTCGGATTGTCGGCCCATCAGCGATAAGGAACGTCCAAGGAAGTGCGCGAGGCTATTTTTCCTTTTTTTTAATTTTTTCAGTCGCGAATTAGGCGGAGCTTATGGCTGTAGTTCTCGTAAAAGGCGTGGTTTTAACGTGAATTATTGGTCCCAATGTATAAAACATTACTTAACGTAAATTACTGGTTGATGTAAAGTGCGTAATTTTGGCACTACGCCATCCCGCCAAAATTTTCCTAACCCGGATCGTTCCAGTACCTTTCGTCACACCGGCGCTTTCCTTTTTTTCTTCAAGCACTACGCTTGTACAGATTTCCGGAAGTTTGTCATGGAAACCGTTTCAACAGTTTTTAGGTAGAGTGAGGAAATAAGCGTAATTTTTGCGGTTTAAGAAGCGTACAAGGCTCATTTAACATAAAAAAACAACATAAAAACTCTACGAGGAACACTGGCTTGACAGCGTACGAGAAACAACTTTTTTTGTAGGCAGCTGTGCAGATTTTTGGCACTTTGCCAATTTCGAAATACAGCGCGCTGTCCACATTCTTCCAATTAATGCCGATTGTCTCAAATTATTACCTAACCAATCGGCCAAATGGCTTTTAATGACGTTTCGTACCTCGCGTGTCTACATGTGCGTGTTGAGCATACATGGAAAGAATACATTATTAACTAATATAGGCAAATATTCGGTGCCAGCTGCAGACTGGCCGATAAATTTGTTTGGCGGTTCACCTGTAAAACACACTTCCTAAATGGGCCCCCACACACTGGATGTCAACTGAATTCGTGTCAACTAAATGTCAACTGAATTTAAGTGATACTGTGATTTCAACTTATCTATCTGATAGAGCATAGTTAATTTTACATCATGACACTTCATTTTCATTGTTCCTGTTAAGTGTGATGCTTTTTACAAACTTCTGGTTTTATTCAATTGACGCTGAGTTGACGCGAATTTGCGATGTCAACTAGTGTGTGTGTGGGCCCAATATGAGCTGTTGTTTTTAGCTGCAAAAGCTTCAATTTTCTTGGATCTTGATAAAATTGGTGGCATTTTTTAAATATTGAAATATACGAAAATATTCGTAGGAAACTTAAAAAGTATTTAATATTTTACCTAAAGTATGTAGTGAATTTTGCTTATTTTTCGCTGAAAAAAGCGATTAAAATTTTTCCCTTGGTTTCATCATTCGGTCAAGTAAATATTTCTCCAAAGATTTAGTTGTGTTTCTCACTTCACTTGGTTCTTCAACGTAACTTAATCCACATCTTTTCCGCCTCACATGTTCGTTTTCATTTCCTGTCTCAATTAGAGGATGGATTTCAGAGAAAAACGTGGATTCTGCAAGTTCATTTACTGTTTTTCACACTTCAGTAGATAATCTGTAAATTTGAATTTCCCGATAACATGAGTTCACGGTATGGTAGGGTTGGAACGACTTTACATTCTGACACTGTGTGTACTGATATTTTGGTGTCGAATTTTTTTAAACTTTCGTTTCAATATTTTTTATATTACTGATCTATAATGCCAAAATGGGGGCAGGCCTGATACGCACATCTGCCCGTTACGCACATTTGCCCGTTTTTTCACTTGACACTTTTTCAAGTGATTTTCAGATATGAGTAAAGTGAGAAAAAGTTGCGCAATGACATTAGTGAACGTTTTTCACTTCACTCATATCTGAAAATCACTTGGAAAAGTGTCAAGTGAAAAAACGGGCAAATGTGCGCAACGGGCAGATGTGCGTATCAGTGCGCCCCCGCCAAAATGCTCCATACCGATAACTCGAGGGTTTAGTAGGGGGGAGTTACCCCTCCCCAATCCACTGAGCAATCGATCTATCCAGGAAGCAAATTTTTTGGCTACTATCATTTTATCTGTAGCGATTTTTGAGAAATTTTGCCCAAATGTTCGCTCAAAATATTCGCTCATACCTTTTTATAGATTTTCAGCTTCAAAATCCTAATTCATGTTCCTTATCGCCTATTTTCGGGTTTTTTTGTACCACATGCATTCAAATAACCTATTTTTAGCTATTTTCCACCTACTTTTAGTGATTTTTCCCCTCTTTCTTTTTTCTATACCTTGGAAAAGCCTATATAAAATAGAAGTCCACAAAAAAAGGTTGTATTCAAAATATTTTCAATTACCCGATACCCCATTCCCGATCCCAATAATAAAAACCCAGTGCCATTTCAATTGAGCTAAATTCGACTCGATGGTAAATAACACTTCTGGCAGGTGCTTTTCACATATTTTACTTTTATCTATCTTCATTTGTATGCCATGGATGTAACGTAGTTTGAAATTGTTCAGCTACTGTTAATGAAAGCTTTCCACATGAATAAACTCTGTGTTACATACATATTTACATGCATAGCAACCATTGGTGTTAAAGTGTGTTTATGTGTTTATTTTATATATAAAAAGTAGTATTTATATTCAGGTACTGAATAAACACATTTTAGTGGCCTCAACAAAAGCACTTATATTCAGATTTACATATAAATTTTTTTCAAAGCATCTGAATAAAGTATTTGATTCATGTTTACTATGTATTTTGAAGGAGTCTATTCACAGCTTCTGCATATAGTGATTTTTTTAAGAAAGCATGATCCTATGTTTTAATTTGTAAAAAGGTCGCCTTGTTTCGATTAAAGATGCAGAAATGGTTTATTTATTTTGTATTTCTCTGGATAAATAGAACCTTTATGTTTTCCCAAATAAAAGTTTTATTGACGGTAGTGTACTTTTAACAACTATTTCAATATTTATCAATATAATCCGGTTGTACCTGTGAGTAAAACGAAATACTATCTAATTTAAGCATTGGTATATTATTGGGTCATACCTATTCAGATGCACATTGTTTTATAAACCACTGATGAAGGCTCTCATAAAAAATCGATCCACATTCCACACAAATAAATAAACACCTTCCCGGTCACGTCCGGCACCCATTTTTTGATTTTACTTCTTACATCCTATCCCCAGTTCTAGGGCGCCCCAGAGGCTGAAACTTTGGGGAGATATTGGCGCAACCCCCCTCTACTTCGCATGAATTTGGGGGGTCGCAGCGACCCCTCTCAGGGTGGGTCGCCCTAAGTGCAAAAAATTTTTCCCGCTTTTTTGGTGTCCCAGCAGGTCCGGCACCCGTGATTTCTGAGCTGTGGGAGGGGTATAAATCTAAAATTTTGGGGATGTGTTACCTACACCACTCCCCTACTATACACCATTCAATAATGTGAGATTAATGTGAAAAATTTACCAAAAATTCGCTTATTCTCTAAAAAAACACCACTCCACAATGGATGGATGACAAGAAATTCACTTTTTGGAACTTTTTTATTAGACACTTGAAGAGATGGTTTACGATACTTTAGAGGGAACGGTTTGGTGTTTAAAGTTATGTAAAGAACCATACCTCTAAAATGCCTGCATTTCAAAATTTACTTAGGGTGGATTTTATGACATCATAATGACATCACTGCAGGAACAAAAATTTACAAAATTTACACTTTGAAATTCCCCCCAAGTAAATTTTGCAATGCATGCATTTTAGAGGTATGGTTCTTTACATAACTTTAAACATCAAACTGTTCCCTTTAAAGTATTGTAAACCAGTCTTCAAGTGTCTAATAAAAAAGTTCCAAAAAGTGAATTTTTTGCCATCCATCTATTGGGAAGTGGTGTGTTTTTTAGAGAATAAGAGAATTTTTTAAAACTTTTTCACATTTATCTCGCATTATTGAATAGTGAATAGTAGGGGAGTGGTGTTGGTAACACATCCCCAAAATTTTAGATTTATACCCCTCCCACAGCTCAGAAATCAGCGGGTGCCGGACCTGCTGTGGGACACCAAAAAAGCCAAAAATAAATTTGCACTTAGGACGATCCACCCTGAGAGGGGTCGCCGCGACCCCCCAAATTCATGCGAAGTAGAGGGGGGTTGCGCCAATATTTCCCCCAAGTTTCAGCCTCTGGGGCGCCCTAGAACTGGGGATAGGATGTAAGAAGTAAAATCAAAAAATGGGTGCCGGACGTGACCGGGAAGGTGTTTACATTCCCTTCCCTCAGCATGATTACTGTAAATACATGAATACATATTTACAGTATTTTATGCAAACTGATATATTATTGTAAAACATTGTTTTGGATGGCTGTATGAAATGATTACATAGGATAGAATAAACTAAAACTTTCAAAAACACTACTATTAAAACACATAATTGAGGCGTCCAATTCTAAAAGTCGACAAGTCCAAATTTGGAAATTTCGAGTTAGGCCAACAACCTCACGTCATCTGGGGCCACTCCTGCACATTTTTCATTACCTTCCATAAATTTTTGACCTCTCATGCACCTATATGATAGTGTCAAATTTGACATTTTTGAAGAAAAATGGAGAGAAAAAATTGGGCAAGTAACAATTCTGCATAGTTTTGGGCTAAAAGTTGCCAAGCCCACATTGTGCAGCGTTTTTTATTGGGACAATATAGAAAAAACTACACTATAGCCTACCAGACCACTGGGTAATGAACCACTCGTTCCTTGGCACGGTGCCAAGTAAACAACGGGTGCCAATGACGTCACTTATTTTTCCGGCAAATGTCCGGATTGGAAACTTATGTCCCGGTGACGTCATTGGCACGCGCCAAAAAAATAGTTGGTCTTGTGCCAACACTATTGGGCGAGTGCCAATACTAGATTGGCGTCTGTCCAATAGTGTTGGCACAAGACCAACATTGGCACTCGTCCAAATTGGCACGTGTCCAATATTGGCACACGTCCAACGTTGGCACTCGTCCAACATTGGCACTTGTCCAACATTGGTGATTGGACGAGTGCCAATGTTTGTGCCAAACCTTTTGGCACCACTTTAACTAGCTAATATCTGGACGTGTGCCAAATTTGGGCAGTGCCAAAGCTGGACATGTGCCAAAGCTGGACATGTGCCAAACTACATGCCACTGGGGTAAATTGATTGGCATAGGTCCAGCATTGGCACATGTCCAGCTTTGGCACTGTTCCAATATTGGCACACGTCCAGCATTGGCACTCGTCCAATATTGGCACTTGTCCAACATTGGTGATTGGACGAGTGCCAATGTTTGTGCCAAACATTTTGGCACCACTCCAACTAGCTAATATCTGGACCTGTGCCAATATTGGACATGTGCCAATGTTGGACAGGTGCCAAACTACATGCCATTGGCACCCTTTGTTTACTTGGCACCATGCCAAGGAACGGCTGTTAAATTACCTAATTTTTAGTCAATGTAAAGACTAGAAATGGAAGGAAAAAAATTTAGATTTTACCCACAGACTCTTACTTTCGCAGAAAACTTGGATGATTGCCAGGATGAAACTACATATTCATGGTTGAAAATGGATATGTGGATATACAGCCGTGAAAAAGAGCAATTTGAGAGGTATGTTGATGTGAATTATGATTTCGTGGGCAGAATAATGATATACCCCCCTTACCCCTCTTACCCCCCACGTCTTTTCCCTGAATATAGAGTGGCAAAATGCTGTTAAAGAGACAATAACTGTTGCGACACGTTTTTCTCATCGGATTAATGCGTCTTTTGACATTGCAAAGTTATCAAGGTGGCACATATGGTTTGGTTCATATTTTAAATACTCGCAGGCTGACGGGGAATCGAATAAAGCGCGCGCGCACGAATAAAATGAACACATATGGAACGGATTGGATCGCAAACCTTGCAAAAAGCCAATGTCGCGCTGGACAAAGAGTCATTATAGCGACTTTATGCAAGGAATGCCATCCTTGCGATACTATAGCGAAACTGAAAGGTTTGGTTTTTTAAAATAGATATTTTTTAAAATTTTTTTTTTTTTAAATAGCCGGATAAAACGTGTAGCCTCGATAAAATATAAGAGTGAAATGGGAAGAAATCAAAGTGATATAGCACACAAGTGATTTTTTGCGTGAGAAAAGTAAAAACGTTTATGCCGATATCGTAAACTGTCAAATGACGTGGCAAAAGAAAATTGTAAAATTCAATGAAAACTTTTTGATTGCTACATAATAAAAAAATCTGTGAAAATGACATTTTTGGCTTTTGTTGTCGTTGTCATTTGGCAGTTTATAAATCTGGGAAAGTTTGTCTGAAGAAAAAACTGCCCATGAATGCAGTAGGCTAAAGCGTTTAAAATTTTTCACCGACATTGAGAAAACTCGTCGCCGCCGCCGGCCGGCCCGACGGTTGCGTATAAATTAGAATTAGCAATTGAAAGGAAAGTATGTAATATTGAGTTTTTACTGGACATTTTGTGGGCGGTTTAATTTTGGTGCCATGTGGCAGGTCTTTGGGTAGATTTTGTAGGGTAAAAACATTAAAAGAAAGGTTTTTGATTTTTCAAGGCTCAAAGCTACTTTGTTCGATCTTTTTTTACCTACCCCCATTTTCGCTTGCAAATTCCAAGAAAATAGCAAAAAATTGCAAGAAAAACTAGTTTGACATCTTATTTAAAGCGCGGTATTTTTATTCAGACAGTACATTTCCCTTGTTTCGTGAACCGTGGGGCGATAGACATCTCCCAATGGCACTTCAGACATATCGGTGGCAAAATTGGACGCATCATAAAAGTCCGTCGTGTCGTGTTGACGCCACTGGTGGAGGTGTTGTTGGCCCAGCCGCTACAGCCAGGCTGTTCGCTCGCAATCGTCGATGCGCGTTGTGGGTGGAAATCGGCATACATGCGCGTGTCAACTCGTGGCGATGCAACCATCTGTACACATTGAAAATTGCTTTTTACACTTCTTTTCGATAAGGTTTATCTTGTCGCATTAGAATATGTAATGTGAGATATCTTGGCACATGTCCAATTTAGCATTGAATGTAGGTAAATTGTTATACAAAGTAGAAGCTGTTAATATTTGCAATTATTTCCATTTTACTCGCACTATTTGACACATTTACATCAATGGACCTATGTCAACTCAGATTGTACCTTAATACGCACCATTACAGATTTCCCTTGAATTAGTTGTAATATTTTTTTTTACATATTGGCACAGTTTTTTAAAATTCTCTACGATATGTTACTACATGTGACTAAATTGAAGTTGACAAGATCAAGTTGACAAAAATATGTCAATTAGTGAGTAAGGTGTCAAGTATTTTTCATATATGGGCATATCCAAACATTTTTGCGTAAAACACACCATCAACCTTGACGAATTTGTTGCGCTCATGTTGGACGTCCTACTGGATGCGCCAAACGCCGAATTGTGATGCACCGATGCCGACGCCATGGTCGAATCTTGCCTGAAAAAGTGTTTTTTACCATTTATTCGTGAATCGCTCTCTGGACATTTATCATAGTGAAAGGTTTTCGTGGGGATTTAGGAAAGATTTAGAGGAGATTTTTTGGTGGGGTTTTTGGGGGTGGTGATTTTAATGATGATTTTGCTTTTCCACATATTGAAGTTTTTTTGGGGGGGGTTGGTGGAAACATCTCTTGGAAATGTCTTTTACGGGTATATGTGTAACTTACAATGTGACTCTTTCAGGATCGTTGGCAGCGGCCTGACGGTCTTGCTTGTGTGTGCAATATGCAAAAACCAGTGCAATTGCCAGGATTAGTGTCAGGCAGGCATAGACCGACATGAAGCTTAGCATGTACAATTCGGTCTGCAAAGAAGATACATTTGTTGTTGCTACATAAGATAAAGACATATAAGTATAAGTATTTACATCAATTTTTGCAGCGATTTTTTCCATTTTTCTATCAAGTCTGTCAAAACTTGATGTGCCCATTTTAGTAGTCAAAACTGCGATGATCGTTTTTTCAATGATTTTTTGCACATCATGCTGATTCAAAGCAGATTTCAGTTCTTGTGCCACCAATTTGTCAACGTGAGCAGATGTATATTGCATTTTGGCTGTTGTTGTCATTGACTGTGTGGTTGTTTGTGTGCTGGCAATTGTGGATGGTGATGTAGTTTTGGTGCCTTCAGATGATTGCAAAAAACTTTTTTCCCTCAATTTTTCAATGATTTGTGTAATTTTTTGTGCCAGATCATTGTTAGCATGGAAAACTTTGCCCCAATTGTCAGCATTTGCACATGTCAGCTGCAATTCAAATATTGTATTAAATGTGGTACACTTATAACTTATGCTTCACACACCTGCACCTTAGCCAGACTGTCATTAAGTGAATAAAATTCTTTAATTTTGGTGCTTTCAGATGGTTGCAAAAAACTATTTTGCCTCAATTTTTCCATGATTTGTGTCACTCGTTGTGTCAGGTCATTGTTACCATGGAAAACTTTGCCCCAATTGTCAGCATTTGCACATGTGAGCTGTAATTCAAATATTGTGTTAGATGCAGTACACTTATAACTTATGCTTCACACACCTGCACCTTAGCCAGACTGTCATTAAGTGAATAAAATTCATTACACATAGATGAAAACATGCATCCCACTGAATGATCAACTTTCTTCATAATTGTTTCCAATGAAATCTGCAGAATTTGTTTAAAAAATATTAATATAGTTAAAGGGGAAAGGTTAAGATAAATGCAATATTACATGCTGTGTGGTCAAATTGTTTCTGAAACTTTTGTCATTCTGTATCAATGCTGATATCACATTCAGACTTTGATTTTCCATTTTCTTTTCCAACTGACTGAATGAGCCACGTAGCATGTTTTCACAGCTTCCAAAGCAGTCCACATTTTTCTATGAGAATCACAAGATATAAAAATGATTAGATTTCACTGGAAATATGTATTTATTGACCAAATACCCACCGCCACTGATTTTTCCACCTTGTCCTTGTCTTTGCTCGCATTAAGCACTTTCAAAATGTGTGAAGCATATGTTTTAAGTTCTGCCATACTATTTTCTAAAGTGCTGAGCTTTGTCAAAGTGTGCGCATAATTCTGCTTCATTTCAGCCAAAACTTTGTCTGTTTCACATGCACTAATTTTTGCCAACATTTCCTGCCTATCTGATGTTATAGTTTTGATACTTTCCCCCTGTTTTGAAATTTCTGTCAAAATAGTGGCACTTTGTTTTATACTTTCACTGCCTCTTTTCTGGTCAGATTCCATGAATGCATCTATAAACATCTCCTTAAATTGATCACAACTTTTGTCACACATTGGCACCTGCATTTTCAACAACTACCAAAATACATTACACATTAGAGGCTGCCAAAAATACATAAAAACAAAAAATTTACTAAACCGATTTGATACTTTGAGTCTGATTTGAAACTTTTGTCAAAATTGTGGAACTTTGTATCCTAATTTCATTGGCGATTTTCTGTTCAGATTGGATGAGCATATTTTTAAACATCTCTTTAAATTGGCCACAACATTTGTCACAGCTGGGCACCTGCATTTTTAACTGTTGCCAAAACACATTATACATCGCAGGCTAACAAAAAATACATCGAAAGCTAAAAAAATTAAAAAAATGCACTAAACAGATTTTTTGATGGTTACCGTGTCTGTGGGCGCCGGGAGATAGTGATCAATGCCATACATTGGTGTTGTCACTCTTTTTGTCACTGTAGCAGTTGTGCCGGGCGACGGCGTCGGCGTGACGACTTGCGGCACATTTTGCAGGTGGGCGGACATTGGTGTACTTGCGAGTTGGCATTCTATGGCCGTGTTAGGGCCGACTCTGTAAAGTGGGGGTAATTTACTGTACAAGTTTTCCACTCTGAAGAACCCCCCCGCCCTCCTTCCCCGGAACGTTTCCATATTTTTGCCTATTTTCAATAGTGCTCTGGCGGAATGCCAATCCCAAATGTTTGACTACCCCCCACCCCACCCCATTCCCACACCCCCCCCCAACGTTTCCATGCCGAAAAAGAAAGAAGTAATCGTTCAGTTTTACCATCGAGGTTTAAACTTAAAAATTACCGGACCAAATATAATGTTGGCACAAGGCCAGCCCAATAAATTTCACCTCCAACTTTTTCAACGCGACCCAACCCTCCCAAGACGCACCTCGGTTTAAAATCGCGCCCCAGCTCACAAAACTGCCCCGGTAGCAAAAGTTTCGCGGCCAAATTCCACTCATACTTGATGTTTTCCTTTAAAATATGATTAGATTAAGACTTTAAAATTTAAATTTGAAAATAGTAGAAACAGACAATGCGGAAGTTGCCATTTTCAAAATCACTTGACAAACATGTGATTGTGCCAGAGATGTTGTAGGGACATGAACAGAAGTTGCAAATGCTATGGAGAGAGCCAAATCCAGATGCTGAAGGTTTTTGAAAAGTATTACGAAATTTTTGGACACGTGCCAAAAAGATTTGTTTAGCCTACCAAAAATAGCGCACAGCGCTATGGCTGTCAACAATTTTTTCATTTTCAGCAGCCAAAATTGATTTTCTCAGTAGATGATTTAAAATGGACTTGGTAAGAGCTATAATTTAGAAATTGACAGCCAGGTGGATTTTTTTTATTTTTGATATTTTACATTCCGGGAAATAGGCAAAAATATTTAGGATACCTTTACTATGATAAGGGTATGTTTTGGCTTGCCTCCGCATTGGCTGTTTTCTAGCTAACAGCATTTTTTGTCTATAAAATTATGTGGAATGTACTTTTGCACTTTTAGTTACATTTGGCAATAGCGTAGGGTAGAGTGAAGTTGTATGTGGGGAGGGGGGTGTGCAAATAAAGTATGCATAAATGTAAATCACATTATCAACTTGAGGGTTGGGATGAGAATCGAGATATGCTCTGTTAAATTGCGACAACCGTTGAAGTTCTATAATTATGTTTACGCATACCTACTACATATTCCCCCGGGTTAGTTCTACAAATTGAAATGTGAAATCGCAAGAACAAAGTAAATTACACATTTACTTCGTTCTTGCGATTTCACATTTCAATTTGTAGAACTATGTAGTAGGTATGTGTAAACATAATTATAGAACTTCAACGGTTGTCGCAATTTAACAGAGCATATCTCGATTCTCATCCCAACCCTCAACTTTTCACAGTTCAGTGTATACTCGGTTGACAGTGCACTTAGTGTGGAAACCTACCATAATCCATCTGAATAATGCTACAGATTTGTAGACTAGTTTTTAAAGGTTCAGGCACATCGACACTTATACATACACATATCGAATGCAGGGCGATTTGTAAAATAATATTAATCTGCCCTTAAGGTCGTCAATATTGCAATATGACGTACCGTATTTGCCTGAATAGTACCCCCCCTTGAATAATTCCCCCCTTGAATAATCCCCCCTGTAAGACGAGTGAGGAAATAATAATTCCCCCTCTCGAATAATCCCCCCCTTAAAGAATTTGCTCAATTTATTGTGCCCAATTTTAACAAAAATGGCACGTTTTTGTGTGAATAAAGCAGATTTCATCAAATGAGTTGATAGAAACATGGTTGAAAATGTTGATGAAATAATAATTCCCCCCCCCTCGATTAGTTCCCCCCTCAAAATAGTCTGACGAAATAATAATCCCCCAGGGGGATTATTCAAGCAAATACGGTATATCATTTTACGGCAATGTATCTCGTAAATACGGCTCTAGGGGCGTGTATCAACTGAATTTTCACTCACACAGTGTCAGCCCCATTAAACCGTCAGGTGTGCAAGGTGGCAGGGAGAAGTTTTGGAAAGAAGAAGAAGAAGAAGAGGGGGAGGTATGTTATATTGCTATCATCTTATTGTCAAAGCATACATCGTTGTCAAATATATAATGTCGATAAAGCATGTTGACATGCTATATTTGGCATGTAATGTACTGTTTCCCCCGCAGGCGTACAAAAGTGCGTTCATGCTCATTGTCAGCTGGCCCAAGTCGAGCACCGACTGCGGCGCCAGCACCGACTGCGGCGCCAGCACCAACTGTGGGTGGGAATTTTCCAGTGGGAAACAAACTGTTGTGCTTGCTGCTTCTGCTACAGCTTTTGGACCTGTTGAATTTGGTCTGTCAGGTGGCATTTGTCCGTCAGAGGTATCCAAACAGTCAGGTTTGTAGAATATGCTAGCTAATTGTGCGCATGTCGCAGCTCATTGAAAAATAACTTTGTATAGGGCGGCCTGCGCTCGTTGCATCGACAATTGTCAAGCAGCTGGTCGACACTAGCCGTTGTCGACTCAAATCACACAGGCGACACGGGCAGGCAGAAGGGGCCGCAGAGCTCGTAAGTGTGGAGGCATCTGTAAAAGGTGGTCGTGGCTGTGGCCGTGCTCGTGGACAGGCACCACAACATCCCCCCGTAGACTGTGACAGGTGTGCACCACTCATAAACTCAAATGTTTTTAAGGTAGACATTTCAAGTATTTAACATGTTGCAGCACTGCTGTGACACCACCGTATCGACAACAATCTGAGGAGCCAGTACAGCCCCCCCTGGAAGCTCTACAGATCCATGTCCAATCAATCGGCACATGCGGCAACGGTGTTGCATCCAAGAATCGGCGGGGAAAAGGAATTGTTGGACCCGGGCGAAGGTATGCTATTTACATGTTCATGTATTCGTTGTCATCAATATTGATATTATATGCTCAACTTTACTCAAATGTTACACCCCCATTCACTCAGGCATAGTGAAAGTGTCGGCTTGGATTCCATCGCAAAGCGGCCGTGTGAATCAGGATCTCGTGCCGTCCTCGGCTGTAGTTGCTGCAGCGGGTGCAAGTGTGCCTGGGGTACAGCATCTGCGGGTGAAAATAGTGCAGCCACTCAATCGGATACCCAATCAAACAGTTGCGACAACTGTGAGCATTTTGGCAAACCAGAGCGGCGGAGGTGCAGAAGCAAACTCGAGGGAGACGCAGGGCCAAGCTACAGAAAGCAACCCAGAAGAGAATCAGCAGCCGCAATCAAGTGGTATGGTGAGGACACAATGGACCAATCGGAGGAACGCACAAGCGACCAGCTACCCGCACAATGTGAGACAAAGGGTGGAAGGTCAGGCCACAGTCCCAATACCTCCCCAGTATGGTCTGAATCAGGGGGTTTCAGCAACACTAGCCACAGTGGTGACAACAACAGCCCGCACAGCTCCACGCCCTCGAAAACGGAGGAGGTCGGAGGTGCCAGAAGGCGCCGTAGAAGAGCCGCTGGACGCGGTCAGAATGATGCAAAAGACACACTTGGAGCAGGTCTGTATTTGAATGATCATTTCCAACTTTGCAATGTAATGTAATGGCGATGAATGTCGTTGCAACCATATATAAAAACACTCTAGGTGCAGTCAATGGTGGACAACCCAGCATCCGCAAGTCTGATGCAACAGGTGGTGAATCAAGTGAAACCATCAAGCAACGTGGCCAATGTGAGTACATATTGTATAGTTATTATTTAGCATTGTCATGTTTAAGCATTCATATGTAACTAATTGACAACGTTTTCAGCGTGCGAGCCCTACACAGGAGGGCCTACAGCAATCATCCCCAGTGCACACAACCATATCAGAAGCGACCACAGAGCCTGCGATGGAAGTGAGGGCCATAGCAGGACCACAGATGACTCGTCGGCAGCAGTTGGAACAGCTGAAGGACTACATCAGACGAGAGGAGGAGTTGTTGGACCAGCAACCAAGTACATCGACAGGAGCCCTTCAATTGCCCTTACCAGCAAGTGCATCTCCAAGTGCGCATGTGGACAAGGGGGTGCAGAAATTGCCCAACATGCGGATGATTGTTGTAGATTCTCCAAAGGTCATCACACAAGGGGACGCAGCCCTGGAGAAGGAACAAGAGGAGGAGGAGGTGGAGGAGTCGATCGTCAGGAGCGTACCGCTGAAACGCACACCAACACTGAGGCAGCTACTGGCACCAAAACCACTACAGCGACATGTCAAAAGGATTCAAGGTACAAATGTGTTTCCACCACGTCGAAAACTATTCTCTCCACAAATGTCTCGGAAAGGTTGCATTTGTACAGCAACATCTTTGACAGAGAGGGATCAACAATCGTCGAGGAACGACAGGGCCAGCAGCAGAAGCAGTTGCAGCACCACGAGTGTGGAGAGCAATGCAGACTACCAGAGTGCAAGTGGTTACAGACAGTCGGAAAAGGACACATGTCAGACACAGAAGTTACGCAGCAGCAACAGCCCAAGCACAGCATCCGTGTCGGAAGTGAGGCAGCAGGCATGTCATCACGACTCACCTTTGGAGAATGTTGCTGTGGCACAGGTGGAGGGGAGCAGTTGCAAATTGCCAGAGAAAGGCTACACATGCTACTTGATAAGTTCAAAGAAGGAACAAATGTCAAATCCAGATCAGCAGAACCTGGCCCCAGATGGCGAAAGTTTGCCACTAAAATTGAAAAAAATACGGGAACTACTGCACATAGACGAGACGATGAATCTGCCATTGTGCCCGCGCCTACGACAGATTGCACGGCACCATCTAGGCCTACCACCACTTCAGCAACTGGCAGACATGGTCGAAGCGCAGAATCAGAGATGTCACGTCATTCTGAACAGTCAGGAACCAGAGTTAGAAAAGGAGAAGGCTCAAGTGATGTCCCAACTGGATGCCATGACGCTGGCGAACATCAAAGCAGCAGAAGCGGATGTAACACCGAACACATGTCCAGGGGGCAGGCCAGAAGATTTGATGCAGGACACAGAGGAGGGCATATTGTGGGACCTCCTCCAGCTGAATCCACTGAACGACGAGTTACCACTGCTAACAAAGGAGCTTCGTCAGGTGAATTTTATTATTTATACTCTGCAATATGTATTATAACTGACAGAACATCTCAACATTTCATCCACACAGGTGGCGCACATGAAAATGCTACATCTTCGGATGTAGTAGTGCAGTTCACCAGTGGCGCAGAGAGCAGGAGGCAGTCATTTCTGAGATGGGTGAAGGAGCGTGGCAGATTGATGAAGTTGCCCCCAGAACTGTTGATACAATGCATGATGGATGCTGCAAAGGATGAACTTGATCCCGAGTTCACCATCAGTCCAAGCAAACTGAGACAACTGATGCGCACGCAGGAGGAAATGGAGTGTGCTGTTGGCATGATTGAGAGAGTGAATGAAAAGCATACATCCGGGGGGGGGGGGTGCAAGAGGCCAAATGCGTGGCCCTCGACTTGAGCACAAAAAATCGACACGACAGCAGCAGAGCAGAGTCGGCCGAACAAATGTATGAGTCAATTACCCCTCCGCCAGTAATGACTGCAACACTTGTCAAGGCGGCGGATTGCAGCAATGTGGGCCGTGTTGCCAGCACAAAGCAGGTGTCAATTCCACAAGTGTGGAGGTAAAAATAATTGTGGATGTGAAGGCACAAAAGGTGATGTAAACATTAAACTTTAATTTTTCACTTCTCAATTTTTTCACCTTTACACTTGCGGAATTGACTTCAGGTCATGGCTGGCACTTCCAAAAAACCACCTACTGAGCAGAAGAAAAAGGAAAATGTCGAAAAGAACACTCAGCAGCCACATTACACACCACAAGACCAATATGAAATTCGTAGAGCTCAAGTTGCTCGTGATGTGGCGATTCAACGGGCAGATCGGGCGGCTTTTGAGATGGTGCTGGCTGCAGACAATGCCATGATACAGGCAACTGTGGCATGCCTGCGTCACCAGACGATGTTCAAGCTGAATGAGGTACTCCGTGGCGTGCTGAACATACAGGCAATGT
Source organism: Sphaerolaimus hirsutus (assembly GCA_964036195.1). NCBI lineage: Eukaryota > Metazoa > Nematoda > Chromadorea > Monhysterida > Sphaerolaimidae > Sphaerolaimus > Sphaerolaimus hirsutus. The sequence goes on from CAXIWS010000368.1 coordinate 24,185, forward strand.
TTGAGGACCAGCTGATGGACCTCCCACAGTTTGGCTGGAGCCTAATGTGGGAAATGCCCGGAATACCTCCATCTGGCGTTGGCGGCATGGTGCGGGAGCGAATCCCACACGAGTACAGCATAAATGTGGTTGGGGACTTGATGGCCACCCACTTGAATCTGGGATTACCTGTAAGATTGCAGCGTATGATATCATCGAGAACAAACAGGGTTGATTTCAACAGTCCAATCTGCATGATTTTGCGAAGAAATCGCGACTTGAACGGCGCCGAACTGCCAACAAATAGCTTTTTGACCAGAGACTGTCCACCATGGGCTCCTGCAATGACAGCACCAGTGAAGGAAATGTGCCACAACATCTATGTGTCTGTACAGAGGGGCTTTGGCTCTCCGCCAAATCCAATTTGCCAACTACCATATGCCTGTTGGTCGCCGGGCATGCAGAAAATCAATGTACAAGGATATGTTGGTTTTCATTAGTGTCTGTACCTTTTTGACTTGCTATTTTTGACAATAATTCCCCCCCCACATAACTAAGATTCCACGCGCCACACCTACGATCGACCTGCAGAGGCACTTGAACAATTTGCTGCTGGTAGGGTGTCAAGTTTCTTTTTCTGACTTTCATTTTCCATTTCCAACTTTCCATTTCCGACTTCCATAAAAAATACACTCTACCTGTAGCACAGCCACAATATAAAACCACATGTGCAGATGCGGCCCCCAGCCATAGAATGTGTCACCAAGGCCGCCGGTGTCAGGGCAAGCAGTTGTGTCGATGGCAACACTGGGGCAATGCCAAGCAGAAAACAAGTGCAAGAGATGATTGTAGAAAAAGTGGCACTGTGGAGGAAGCTTGAAAGGTCAATGGCACAATCTTTCATTGTCGTTCCGAACCCCCACCAAGTACCTAGGAGCCCCCTGAGAACAACGTTTCCACGTGGCCCCAGATCTGGCGTGCCAAACATGTCTGGCTTTGTTGAGCATCTACCAGGGTCCCAAGAGGCACGCGAAACCAATGGATTTGAATTTTGGCAAAACTGCAGGTATATTTACTTGTTCTATATCACTGTTACAATTGGTTTGATATACACAATAAAATACATTCACACAGGTTCTGTAACACTGTTGGGGCAACACTCATGAAACAGATAACGATCTTGTTAGTCCAATACTTACCAACAGTATTGACAAATAATACCATAGAATTATCAGATAGGTCGATTGTCTGATGGGAATTCAATAAGTTGGCAATGTCCTGTGCTGCCGCTACAGGACTAAATCGCGACCCCAAACGAAAATGTTCTACGTATGCTGCAAGTTTATGATTCATATTTACATCTATACAAGTGAAAAAATGTAAAGACATGACCCACATTCTGGCAAACTCTCATGTTGCAATGAAATCCCCACATATAAATTTGATGGATGACAGTCACCCACAGTGTGTCTATAAAGATTCTTTTTTCAACATATGCATAAAAATATTTATAGTTAATACCAAACCTGAATACACAGTCAATTGCTTCACTCAATACCAAGGCAATATTTAGATGACTATTTAGGTTGTGAAATACAACTCTGAATGCATCCAGATTCAGTTTGAACCTTTCCACATGTTGAGATTGTGGCTTCAAAATAGTGAAAAATTCTCTAGCATATAGGATACCACTACCTGATCTACTTCTTAAAACATAGTCCAATGTTTGTTTCCTACTCCTTGAATTGCTAGAGCCTGCTGTGTCACTATCCATCATTAATGGAAATGATGACTAATGTTTCCCCTGCTGTTCAGGCTGTGATAAAAGGCAAGAGACAATATATTACAAAGGTTAATCTTACTACTTTCCCACATTACAAAAATATACATACTTCATAACATAGGAACAAGGTAAATATGTGCAAAGTATCATGCAATACTTCACAAGGACAGTGCCGGCAGAAGTTGGTGCTATTCTACTGTCCTACATTCCAATGGGGCACATTTTCATGCTGATAAAGTGTGTGGCTACTGGCAAAAGAGGACATGTTGGAAGTGATGAAATATATATCCGGGATAGATTGGTTTATCTACTCGATAGTAATCACTCCATAACCATCATGAAAGGCAAACTGATCACACTTTTTGAATTTCAAACTAGAACAATTACAGAAGATGGTCCTATGCAACTTGTTATAAATTACTTTGGCTGTGAAACACATGATGTCTTCTCACTATCCATCCCCTTTGGTGAAAACATACCAAAACATATTTCTCACATGATTAAATGGTGCATACACATTAAACGAGTATGCTTCATCATAAGGGATGAGATGCAACATGAATGTGCCAAATATTTACAAAAATTATGGCCTCATTTTGCAAGAAAAGAAAACATGTGCGAACTTGCAATATTTGCACTTAGTACGGATACAAATACTTCTTTTATACATGTCTTCAATTTTTTAAGCCAAGCTCATATTAACTTGCAGCCATTACAACTAGTCCTTTCCTTTATATGTAAAAATGATCTTTTGGTGAGACCTCTACTACAGGCTTGCTTGTATTCAAATCAGCTAGGAGAAATCATGACTAAGTGTAAAATATGTACCATTGTTGTAAACATTACAAAATCCATTCAATACTACAATCTGTCTGAATCACCACATCCAACTTGGATAAATATGATTACGCAAGTACAGGACAGTTTGCCAGCGCAATATGTACATCACTTCAATTATGAATTTAAATATGATGCTATACTAGGCAGTGACAACCTTATGCAAGAAAAATTTCACTTTTGCAACAAAATAGATGGCCTACACTCTTCTACTAGGTGCACTATGTAAATACAGCTGGACAATAATATGGTCCTTACTATATGCAGCTCTTATTGTTATTCATTTAGAATGTTGAATTTATATATTCAGTGAACTTGATGCCCTCTTTATATATCCCCCCCACTCTTGTGACAACATAAAAATACACAAAGCCACATGGTGTAGATTACATAAAGCTTACTACCACTTCCATATTATAGAACAAAGGTAGTAAATTTACAAAATGACACATATTTATTATTGTTGCCCCCAAAATATTTCCCCAAAACAAAGAGTAATAGGTCCAACCAAATGTAGACCATTAAAGTTTATTGTCATCTGTTTCATCTGTGGCAGACACAAAGTGTCATATTAAAGCCATAATAGCCAGATGCTTCTTCACATCAGCACCACATGTGGTCGTAATTGCCTTTGTCCACATCTACACAAAGATCATCACCAGTGCACATTACATTTTATAACCTACTTCAAAACATTTTGCCGACTATTTTTATTTGCCTCAGCCAGTATATATCCCACATTGCAAATTTTACATTTACATTTTCTATTCTCCATTTAAGGAGGCCTTTGGCCCACCACACCACTAGGTAATGTCCAACACATATGTCCAATGCTATATAAAACTTTGGCATCACTCCAACTAACCAATATCTGGATGTGTGCCAAATTGGAACAGTGTCAAAGCTGGACATGTGCCAATGCTGGACCTATGCCAATCAATTTACCCCAGTGGCATGTAGTTTGGCACATGTCCAGCTTTGGCACATGTCCAGCTTTGGCACCGCCCCAATTTGGCACACGTCCAGATATTAGCTAGTTGGAGTGGTGCCAAAAGGTTTGGCACAAACATTGGCACTCGTCCAATCACCAATGTTGGACAAGTGCCAATGTTGGACGAGTGCCAACGTTGGACGTGTGCCAATATTGGACACGTGCCAATTTGGATGAGTGCCAATGTTGGTCTTGTGCCAACACTATTGGACAGACGCCAATCTAGTATTGACATTTGCCGGAAAAATAAATGACGTCATTGGCACCCGTTGTTTACTTGGCACCGTGCCAAGGAACGAGTGGTTCATTACCCAGTGGTCTGGTAGGCTAAAGGCCTCTGTTATAGTGCTGAAACGATTTCTAAATGTTGACGACAAGTTCACAAATTGCCCATACCATAAGGCATCGGGGCCGGGAACAAAAATGTTCTCGCGTGCAAGAAGTCGACAAGTCTATTTCCATCCCAAAACATTTTTGCACTGCCATTGGGATTTTATGGACACCCCATTTTTCACATATATGTTTAGGGTAGGGGCTGAAAATTTAACACTTTATTTTCAACATTTGGAACTTACTGGTAGGGATGACCATGCACAGGCCATGAATTAAAAATGAAACTTAAAATGCGATTTCCTCGCATTTTGTGGACTTGTCGCATTTTGTCGCATTTTGTGGACTTGTCGCATTTTCTGGACTTGTCGCATTTTGTGGACTTGTCGACTTTTAGAATTGACTCCACAATAAGAATTAACTACGAAAACACATGGTGGGCGTTACAATGCCGACATCATTATAGTACAATACAAAGGAAAGCTTAGGTAAACATCAGTTTGTTCCGTGCATTGCATCACAATGCATCCAATTTTGCCAATTAGAATGACATTTTTTCAGAATTTATTCTGATGAGTACTGCACTCATACACAATTATGTACACATTTCATTCATCGTATATCCTTGAAAAAGACCCACTCTAATAACCACCCTTTGAATAACTCCCCCATGCATTTAGAGAAAAAGTGCAAAATTGCACTTGCCCCAGGCAGGGGGCAGTCCCAAGCCCTGTAAAGTGTAAAGTAAAGTGTCAAATGTAATGTCAAATGCAAAGAAAAGTGTCAGTCAAAACAAAAATAAAAAGATTTTATTACTGAACTTTGCATGACAATTGACAGTTTACTTTGCATTTGACTTTACATTTGACACTTTACTTTACACTTTACAGGGCTTGGGACTGCCACCAGGAATCAAACCCGCACCTCTCGTATAGAAGTATAGAACACGAGTGCCCTAAGCAATAGACCACAGAGGCGGCTGGGCTCTACTCACTATAAGGGGCTGACATGCTGCGATGGCAATGCCCTTAAAATTAGGTAACCAGTGGGTACTAAACACACGATGTAGGGGTGCGCCATCGGTGTGCAACTCCAGAATAGGGTGTCAACTTTCAATTTTCCGTTTCCATTTTCCGCATGCAAAATTTTTCTGTTTCCGTTTTCTGGCCACTAAATTTTTTCTATTGCCATTTTCTGGCTGCTAATTTTTTCCCAGTTTCCAGCTCAATTTTATGTTTTTTTGCCTTTTTAGATATTCCAGCTCAATTTCCCATTTTTCTGCCTTTTTTCTATTTTCTGGCTCAATTTTCTGTTTTCTGTTTCAGCCTGGTAGAAATGCATACAGGTTTTTTAATTATGATAAAAATTTCTTTGTCTAGTAAAATTTCTGCAAATTTTTCCCATTTCAGGCAAAATTTCTGCACATTTTTCCATTTCTGGTAAAATTGCTTCATTTTTCACATTTCCATGCAAATTTAGCTTTCTGTTTTCCGTTTTCCAACATTTCATTTTCCAGCAATTGCAAAATCAATTCCGTTTTCATTTCCGTTTTGAAGCGAGTGCACAATTTTTCCGTATTTACGCAGTACTCGAGTAAACCGAGGCACTTTTCAGCAACCTTTTTTAAAAACTTGTATAACGCCCGGGCGGTCAGTCATTGCGAGGGGGGCGTTATGCAGGGGGAATATTTGCTTAAATATTAACATATTGTGTTCCCTCCCCGTGTGCACCGAATTCAATATTAAACCGTGCATACTGCGGAATAACAATGCAAGGCACAACATTTAAATAGTTCAAACCAAGTGGGAGTTTCATTACTGTTCAGCTTGATTTGTCATGTAAATATTTCAACTTCGCTTATGATTTTGAAACTATGTTTAGCGCCCCGGGGCGCTATAAACCTGTATAACGCCCCGGGCGTTGTGCACGGGGGGGGGCGGTTTACACGGAGAAATACGGTATATGTATTTATCTTGTAAACGTGAATACGTTTTAACAAGTATGCAGCCCAGAAATGGCAGAGTTGTTGAGGCACAAACTTTCAATACATCCTTACCCGCATATGTTACACCCAAAAAATATAAATTCACTTTTTTCTGAACCACCATATTTCCAGGTGGATCATAGAGCCTTTGATTTCCAATGTTGCTCCCTTAAATAATTCTCCATCACCATAACTATAATATAGTGAGACAAATTCGAAGAAATACGTAAAATCCCCGGGGGACTTTTCCAAGGTTATACGGTAAAGTTGTCTTTGTTAGAAATAAAAGCCAGAGCTCAAACAATGTTTCGCATCAGCGGCGTGAGCTAACCTTATGTTTTGTGATTAATATGTCACTTCAAATCATAAAATTGAAAGAACGCTAGCAGCTCTATCCAGGGGTATCCAGGATTTCGACCTTTGCGGGGGTTTGATAGCAAATGGCTCCTCCGGAGAGATAGATACGTAGTTTGATATTTTTGAGTGGGTGTGGGGAGGGGGTTTGTGGGGGTTGGGGTTTCACCCCCAAATCGCCCAGTTATCTGAAAAATAAATCTATCTATCCCGGAAGTAAATTTTCTGGCTGCTATCACCCGAACCCCCCGCCCCCCATATCGGCTGGCTATCTATCTATCTGGAGGGAATTTCACCCCAATTTTTTTCTCAAAATCGCCAATTTTCAAATAGTTTTTATAGGTTTTCACTTTCAAAATAACTAATTCATGTTCCTGTTTCCTATATTCAGCAATTTGTATACTACCTTTATGTGCTTTCAGACATACATATTTTTAGTTTTTTTTTCTTCATTCTTTTTCAGCGATGTTTCCTTCTTTTCTGCCTTCTACACCCTGAAAAAGCCTATAAATCGAACCCCCGTGATCCCCAACCCCTCCCCATCAGGCCCATGTGGGGGTTACCCCCCCCCCCATTGGAGACCTCTGCGCTGGGTCACCTGGCTCTCTGTAAATGAATGTGTATACATTTTGATGAGAATCCAACTCTAATTATTGCTTGCTTAGCATATGTGCATGCACAATGATAACACTAATCTATTCCATGCCACTGGCTGTAAATATGTTTTTATTTACCTATGCTGATACTAAAACAGTATACTGATGTTTGGGGCGGGTGAGGCGTGTGCATTACCTTTTCAATACTCTGAAAATGTAAATATTTGATTCGAAAATATATTTATCTTGCCTTGAATTTTTATATTTTTTGTTCACGCATGTCCGAGTACAACATGGACGTGTACAACTACACCGGCCACATGTTTGAGTGCTTTTTCGTCGACTAAGATGATTTTGACTTCATGTCTATTTATTTGTGCATACCGTATAAGCTCGAATCACCCCCCCCCCTTAATTGACCCCCATCGAAATACCCCACCCGTAAAATTTTGCTGGGGGATTAATAACACCCCCCTCGAAATAACACCCCATCCAAATTGAGTGTAAAGATAATGTACACGACAAATACCGTGGTTTGTGATTTATATGATGCAGAACAGACGTTGAAACCACTGACTGAGTGACGTTGGGGCAGGGTTTATGCGTGCCGTATTACCTCGAAATACCCCCAGGTTTATTATTTCGTCAGCAAATTTTCAGGGGCGGGGTAATTCGAGGAGGGCTTATTCGAGGGGGTCTATTATTTCGCCAGAAATACTGTGAAATTCCACATCTCAGACGTAGAAAATTCAAACAATTACATACAACTGTATATATTTAGGTACGCGTAAACCCTGCCCTAACGTCACTCAGTCTTTACTTTCAACCAGAGTTGCGAAAGCGTATTTACGCTTACCCGAAATACCCGGGTAAATGGGTATTTATACTTACGCTTACGCTTACGCTTTCATAAAATACCCGTACGCTTTTTTACGCTTTCCCGGCCAAAATACCCGGGTACTAAAAGCGTAAAAAAGCTTTTCACACGGTTCAGTTTTACACTTTTGAAAAAGCATAAAACCACAAAAAAGAGTGAACGAAACTGCGTACAAAAAAATTACTGCGTGCGTGCAGTAATGTGCTGGAAATAGTGGCACATTTACAAATTGTGTCGCAGTATGAATGCTTTGCTAATACTGTGTCGTCGAGCAAAATCGTGGCTTCAGATAAGAAATTTTGGGCTGAAAATGGATACCGACGACGATGTTGTTGCCGTCGACAGCACTCACTCCAAGTTGGAAGATAAAAAGATGACGTACCGTGTTTCTTCTAATAGAACGGCAGCCTCCAATAGAACGGCACCTCCCATAGAACGGCAGGCAGATAAAGTTGACGAAAAAAATTGAACGGTGCTCTTCTATTAGAAGAAATACGGTAAGTGCCGCTGCCGATGAATTGCCAAACAACATATGAGGGCAGACTACTAAGTGGACATCCGAAAAATGTCGCTGAGAGCTTGATTTGGAAAGAATTCACTGAGAAAACGTCTCTTAAAAAATTTTTACGCTTACGCTTTTATTTACGCTTTCCCAGGTATTTTAAAAATACCTTACGCTTTAAGTATCCATACTGAAAATTTGGAAAGTGTATTTACGCTTACGCTTACGCTTTCCAAAAATACCGGTATTTTAACAACTCTGCTTTCAACGTGTGTTCTGCATCATACATATCACAAACCGGGGTGTTTGTCATGTACATTCTCATTATACTCAATTTGGGTAGGGGTATTTCGGGGGGGGGGGGGTTATTACTTCCTCAGCAAAATTTTAGGGGGTATTTCAAGGGAGGTTAATTCAAGGGCGGGGGGGGGGGTTAATTCGAGTGCAATGCAATGAAATGTGGTGGGGAAAGTGAAGACTCAGTTATTCATTTAGTTCGGATATATTTAGGTAGGCAGCTTTCACTGTACCTAATATATGTGCTCGGTATCGGTAATCTGATACTAATTCCACGAGAGAGAAAAATATATGCTTATTTTATCAGTCGCCAAATATGATGACAATAATCATTCCTTGCAGTTTGCACTCATATCTACTATTTACATTCTAATTTACTGTAGAAAAATTAACTGGAAATTTCAATTCGAGTGTAACAATGAAAATGACGCCGTATAAATGGATGAAGCTAGGACCAGCCTATATGATTTTCGCTATGATGCTGGCTATGCTGGGCATTTTTGTGCTGGTTTCACTGATCTCAAAGATGATGGGCTTTATTAGGAGGTCAAGAATTGAAACTATGTCCCTTCCAGAAGTTGTTGGTCAGTTTCATTTAAAAAATGTTATCCTTTTTAAAATTATAGTATTTAGTAAAATTTTTAAAATAGGTATTAATTGCCTGAAGGCTTACACACATGTGAAAATCTCTATTGCCTATACATGTCTCCCAGCACTTTAAACTTTGATAAGTTTTACATTTTTGACTAGCAATGTTATCTTTAGACCTTCGGTCATAGTATTATTATACACGGAATCCGTTCACAGTATTAATACACTATTCTACAGCTTTCACACACTAATGGAGATTTTTACAGACATCAACTATCCATCATTCAGTCACTTTCCGTTTTTCCACCTTTTTTCCGTTTTCCGCCTCAATTTCCAGTTTTTCCACCTTTTTTCCATTTTCCACCTCAATTTTCCATTTTTCTGCCACATTTTAACTTTTTCTGGCTCAACTTTCTGTTTTCTGTTCCAGCCAAACTGGTAAACATTCATGCAGATTGTCAATTATGTCATTTTTTTCTTTTTCCAGCAAAATTTCTGCAAATTTTTTCCACTTCCAGCAAAATTTCAGCAAACTTTATCCATTTTCCGGCAAAATTTCTGCATATTTTTCCGTATCTGTACAAATTTCATTTTTCCATTTCCGTTTTTCCGGCCCCTTTTTCCGTTTTCTGGCCGCTAAATTTTTTTGCCGTTTCCGTTTTCCACCAAGTGCAAATTTTTGTCCTGTTCCGTTCCGTTTTCCGGCCACTGAAAATTTTTTTCCGTTTCTTTTTCCGTTTTCCGTATAAAATTTTTTTGACACCCTAGTCGCAATAAATACCTTTTTCCTTGCATACATGATGCACCTTATTCCAGAGGGGGGGTATTTCGAGGGGGGGGGGGTATTTTTTCCTTAGCTCGGGGGTATTTCGAGGAAATACGGTACATGCATTTTGGCCACACTGCCAATAACCCATACCGTACGTTTAACACAACAGCCCAATTCCATTGATATTTTCATCTTCAATTATTCTACGCACCAAACTACCCCATAGATTCACCGAAACCCATTTCAACAGGCTGGTAGCAACCTGCGAGATCCACCTTTGCATAACCCGCTTTCACGCATTTTCTCCTGATTTTTCATATAAATACTCAAAATAGAAAAAACGTATTTACGTTTACGTTTATGCTTTCAAAATATATCAGTAAAATTATCGTGTTTCAAAAACTTTGATACCGTATTTCTTCTAATAGAAGGGTGCCCTTCTAGTGTTTCGTCAACTTCTTTACCTGCCCTTCTATTGGAGATGCCCTTCTATTAGAGACCGCCCTTCCATTTTTTCAGCAAATGTTTTTTCACATTCCATGGTTTCTCAAAGTGTTTTGTCACACCACAGACAATTCATAGAATGACGATACATTGAGTTCATTCAACATTTGACGTTAAACTAGCACCAAATAAATGAGCACAGCCACTAAATAATAGCTTCCGCTGATATTTTTTTCTTTTTTATGCATTTGGCAAAATTCCACCATTTTCTGTCCAAACGGTTTCAGGCGCCAGGCGCCAATGACATGATTCACGCCGTTAACTACACTAAAAGTAGATAGCCAGCACACCCCCCACAGTAGTGCATCTAGGGTTGGAAAAAGTTTTTTAACAACCCAGTTTTTTAACAAAAAAAGTTTTTTTAAACACCTTTTTGAAATAAAACAATTTCTTCAAAAGCTCCCGGAGTTGGTTATGAGTCCACACATACAAATAGGTATATCAGACAGGTGACTACTTTGTCATGTTATATATAGCCATAGAATGGCTGTGGAGCCATGGGATAGCATTATAAGTTGTGATTTCTTTCAAAAATATCCGTTTTATGTTGACTCATTACGTATATCACCTTTTGTCGAGCATTCACGATTTCAAGTGAAGTGGGGCATGGAAAATTTTATCATTTATCATTTATTTATACTTCATGCCATTAATTTTTTATGACACTGTTTGCAATATTGTTACAATATTCAGTAACTATTTAGTTGCCTCTATTGGAGGCTGGGCTGGCATTAGCTAGCCCGCAATATTTTTTCCACCAGTTCTCACGCCTAGTGATGTGAAAAGCGCCAGAACTTTGGCGCCTAGCGCCAAAAACGCCATGGCGCTCTTCCGACCCCCAGCGCCAAGCGCCAATGGCGCCAGAAGCGCCATGGCGCTTTTTGTTTTGGCGCTAGCGCCAAGCGCCAGCGCCAGGCATTGTGTTCGTGGCGCCTGGCAAAAATAGCGCCAAGCGCCAAAAGCGCCATGGCGCTTTTCATAAGCATGGCACCAAGCGCCAATGACGCCACAGCAAAGTGGCGCCAAGCGGCAAAAGCGCCATAGCGCTTTTTGTTTTGGCGCTAGCGCCATGGCGCATTTACATCACTACTCACGGCTTAAGGTTATCCCGCATACACAAGTTTGCATGGGCTATAAATACACATGTATTTGTGCTATCCGCGTAGCTTCAATTCTCGGCTGGAAGTTTTTTAGTGCCAATAGCGCAAGTGATCCATGAGCAAAAAACTCGCAATTTTTGTCACGAATAAACTCATGTGAGGGTTTTTTTGTCGAGAAGGATAAGCCTTTGTCACTTGGCTTGACACTTATCTCTTTCCTCACGGCTGTCACTTGACACTTGATGGAATGGCACCTGTTTTGACACTTTTAGCTTTTAGCCGTGCATAGCCGTTAACAGAAAGTGCTTCACGTTGAACGTGTATGCAGCACAGGAGCGAGTGCGTTTTCGTTACGCCGTGAAATGAAATCTGACGTTATTAGAGTGATGGGAACGTGCCGGTGGCATTTCTGAAGTTCGTTTTAACAGCGGAGTGGCATTTCACAGCGCTTTTTCAACTTCGAGATGTCCGTAAGCCTAGACTAGGTAGGGCCTCCTGGCGCCAGATTTAATTCTCCCTACAGATTCTGTGGGGTAGGGCATCCGCCCGATAGATTTTCAACGTTCCGCCAGGTCGACGCACATGCACTCGACGGCCAACTCGTTCTTTTTTAGATTTTGTCGGACGGGTTACTCGCATAACTCGGGATTTTGTATAGTCCCGTTCACACTTCTTAGTTTTCGCTGCCCTACAGCCTAAACATGAGGGCAGTGGAAATAAAGGAATGCATGCACGACCATACAAAATCGCGAGTTATACGAGTAATGCACCCCGACAAAATCTAAAAAAGAACGCGTTGGCCGACGGCCAAAAAATAATGAAATCGTTATTTCCGGGTCAAAATCAAAGTAAAACGTGTCATATTGGAATATCGGCAACGTCGAGGTATACTTTCATGTATTTCACAAACTTCCTTGCTTTCGGTGCATGTGCGTCGACCTGGCGGAACGTTAAAGATCTAGCGGGCGGATGCCCTACCCTACAAAATCTGTAGGGAGAATTAAATCTGGGCCCCGGTGCCAGTGAGAATCCGCAAATTGAGAGGTGAGATGTAAAATGGCAAAATGGAAGAGAAATTAGTTTTTCTTTTTGTTATTTACTTCGCTTTTGCCAATTTACTTGCCATTTCACTTCTCACGTCTCAGTTTGCGGAACTGGCCCCTGGTCCGACAGCACATCACTTTGATAACTTACGAACAACCAGGGATTTAGTAGGGTGGAGTTATCCGCTAGCTATCTATCTTTCCCGGAGGCAAATTTTTGGCTATCTATCCCCCCAATCGGCCAGCTATCTACCTATCTGGAGCAATTTTTGCGAAATTTTGCTAATTTTCATACTTAAAAAAAATAGTTTTTCACGTTCAAAATCGCGATTTCATGTGTTTCATTGCCTATTTTCAGCTATCTGTGTACTATTTATATATGCTTATACCGTATTTCCTCGAAATACCCCCCGGGGGGTGATTGTTTCATAGTGGTCCCGAGAGGGGGGGGGGGTTAAACGAGGGGGGGTATTTCGAGGGGGGGGGTTATTATTTCACAAGAACTTTTTTGAAATCCTAGTACAAAATCGTTGTTTGTGATGTGCGCTGGGGTAGAAAAATGCATCAATAACTGACATGTATAGACTCCTGTAGACTAATATTAGTACGTAGATGGTATAAACACTGTTCTAACGTGATTCCGACATTGTTTTAACGTGTGTTCTGCACTACGCAGAACATAAACTGCAGTATTTGTCATGTACATTTTCTTTACACTCAATTTGGGGGGGGGGGGGTATTTCGAGGGGGGGGTGATTGTTTCATAGTGGTCTCGAGAGGGGGGGGGGGTCAAACGAGGGGGGGTATTTCGAGGAAATACGGTATATCTATTTTTCACCTACTTTTAGCGATTTTTTCTGTTTTCTTCCTTCTATACCTTGGAAAAGCCTATATATTGAACTCCCGCGAACCCCGCCCCCCCAAAAAAAATACATATTCTATCCCTCCGGAGGAACGATTTACTATCTATAAGAACCCCCTCGGGGGTCCAAATGTACAAAACCCCTGCGAGCGAACGACTCTTTACCCGCAAGTAATTCGTTCCAAAAATTTTTATATCTATTTCTATGAGTCTCAAACTGTATTTGTAGGAAAATTCATATGCCTCTGTTTTTCCCACCGCGTAGTGATGCAAACATGTCGCAAATATTGGAGCCATGTGCCGCCAATCGTAGCATGTTGCCAAAAACTAGTCCGAACATTGCATTGATTTTGAATAATTTTTGGCGCCATTTTGAGTGGCGTAGCAGTGCTGAAAAATGCGCCAAGAATAAATGGCGTGGCGGACTTTGGCACAATCGCATCGCCAGTTCACTACACCCACTAAATTGCATGTTGGGTGAAGTGAGGGCTGTGGTAGCAGATTACTAGGGTTGGTTTAGTAAAAAAAATGACTTAAAAGTATTATTATATTTTCTGGAATATTGTTGTGCTATTTGTAGGGTTGGAAAAAAACGTTTTTTTTAACTCGATGTTTGTTTTTTTAAACGTTTTTTTAAATAAAAAACGTTTTTTTATATAAAAAACGTTGTTTTTTTAAAGCTCCCAGATATGACCTTGTGTCAACATATATAGGTATATCAGACAGTGGCAATACTCTGTGATGTTATATATGACCATATAATGGCTGTTGAGCCATGGGATAGCATTAAAAGTGGTGATTTGTGTCAAAAATATCCATTTTTTGTCGATGCGTTTGTATATCGCCTTATAGTCGAATGTTCGTGACTTCAGGTAAAGTTTGGCACGGAATAGTGATGAAACAAGGTTATAAAAGGAGGTTGTTACTTTGGGAGTGAAGTTACACACTGTGGAGGTACATGGAAGCACATTACCTCAATATTATATACTACACCGACATATGACGGCTTATTAACTCATGGTAGCATATATAAATGGATACTTTGATACTAAAAATGCCACAAAACCAATGAAAACAACCACCAATGTCAATTTGTGTGTGAAATTGCGCGCTTGCGCACAAAAATTTTGCAAAATACCTAGTGCTTAGTACTAAAAATTTCAGTTGATGTTTTTTTATAAAAAAAACATTTCGGACGTCATGTTTTTTTAAAAGTTTTTTTTTCTAAAAAACGTTTAAAAAAAACATCGGCCAACCTTAGCTATTTGTACTTTTATCACGGCTCGAGTATTGTTATTTTTCGCTTCGATTCCAAAGTAAAAAACGACTTTACACTAAAATTTTAATAAAATATGCCGGAATATTCATTTTTCCCCATTTTTCTGCATCATATTTAAAGTCGGCGGACATTTCACCCTACAAAATCGGAGAGTTAGAATTCGCTCGTAAATAGAGCGAACAACGAAACTTGTGTCCCACGCGGACGCTAGAAATTTAAAAAGAAAATCATATTAAAAGAATAATGGACATTTCGTCGTGTGCGTCGGTGCCACGTCCTAGTTATCTACATTTTCAACGTTGCTCGTTGAAAGCGAAAGAATTTGACCTTTTCAAACTATCGTTTGACTGTTCAAACTATCGTTTGACTGTTCAAACTACTGTTTTTGTTTTTATTTTATTTTTTCATTTGTTGGCTCTGTTCCAACCGAAGAGAACTTGGCAGCCGGCCAAAATTTCGAAATCCGTCATAAATATGAATAAAATAGGCTCACGACAGCTATATAACCATGTATATAAACAAAAATAGCGATTATGAAGGTGGAAATTGGCAAAGCGAAGCAAATTTTAACGATTTTTAGCTAACTTTTAGTTTTCACTCTCATTTGTATAATACGCAACTGGAAACTGGGATAAGGGCCAAGTTTTCATACATGACCCAATCTATTCCAATGGTTAAAATATTGCGTCACAATACCTAATGCCGTCATGCACTCTCCACTGGAGAGATTGACGCAAATGTTTGTAGGGCGATACGTCCGCCGACTTTACTTATAAATAATTTTCATTTTATCATTTATTTAAATTAATTTTCAAGTATTTCCCAACGGCGCATCTCGCAAAAATGCCAGGAGCTTTTCCATCAGCTATCTTGTGCATGTTAAGGATGTGTCCGGATGTCCGGTCTCCGCTGCGCAGTGCATTATCTTGATTTTTGATCTGTTTTTTCACAATGAAATTTGTACCTTGTAGTATCTTTGTGCAAGCAATTTCTTCATTTTGCCGGATTTTCTCGTTTTTAGAAGTGAATAATGCAAGCGTTCTGAAAAGGAAATTAAACATCTAGCGCAAAAATAGGACGATTTCTTTCTCAGTGCCCTCGCACAGGAAAAATGAAATATTCATTTTGCTTAATACATGACCATAGTGAAAAGCTCCTTTAACACAGTAAAATGCTGGTCTTATTGGTATAAATTTTCATGTTTTTCATCCGAGCGCGTGGGTTCAACTCATTGAATAACCGTGCAAACAGAGAGAACGATAGATACCCTAGTAAAAACTGGTTGAAATATGAGAAAGAACGAAGTGCCCAGAATACATTGTGTATATCATTTGCTGTACTTCAGTGGGGGTGCGAAGATGCTTTTCTGCTGTGACCCTGCTAGGGATGGCCGGGTTTTTTTAAAGGGTTTTTAAAAAACAACAATTGAGGCGTCCAATTCTAAAAGTCGACAAGTCCAAAATATGAAAATTTCGAGTTAGGCCCAGAAACGTCATCTGGGGCTACTTCTGCACATTTTTCATCATTTTCCATAAATTTTTCGACCTCACATGCCCATATGGCAAAGTGCCAAATTTGACATTTTTGGGGAAAAATGCAAAAAGTCGACAAGTCCACTTAGTTTTGGGCTAAAAGGCGACAAGTCCATCCCCCGCTTCCTTTTTTATGGGAAAAAAGCGCAAGAAATGTGATAAGTCCACTATATGGAAACCGATTTCCAAAAGGCCACAAGTCCAACTTTTTCCCATAAGGCAGCCTCGGCTTCCCCGGGAACAAAAATGTCCTCGCGTGCAAGAAGGCGACAAGTCCATTTCCCTCCCAAAAACAGTTTTGCTCTGACCTAATGGAAATTTATGGACACCCAATTTTTCACATAAGGGTTGAGAGAAGGGGCTGAAAATTTGACACTTTATTGTTAACATATGGAACTTTATGAAAAGCATGAGAGAGCCAAATTGGACATGCACCACGGGACGGGCCTGGAATTGGATCGGAAACTTAAAATGCGATTTACTCAAAATCACATTTTGTGGACTTGTCGACTTTTAGAATTAGACGCCTCAATTTTTTTTTTTTAACGCAAGCATTGGAACCTTTTTTCCAACAAAAACCTCAGCCAAAATTTTTAACACTAAGCAATTTTACATGCACATTACCATCGGGCGTGGTTTTCACTAATTTTGAGGTATTTTTAGCTTAAAAGCTGGCAGGCTTTGCAGGGTATTATTTAACATCACAAAGTAGGTACTGCCACTTGTATGATATACCTGTGTGTGTGTGTGTATACTAATAGCCGTAACTCATACTCCGGAAGTTGTAAAAAAAAACAGTTTTAGTTTTACCATTTACGTTGTTTTTTAAAAAGGGGTTATTTAAAAACGTTTGATTCCATCCCTACTAGTGATGGAAAAGCGCCAGAAAAAATGGCGCCAGGCGCCAAGGGCGCCATGGCGCCATTTGGAAAATAGGGCGCCAGGCGCCAAGGGCGCCACAGAAAAAGGGCGCCAGGCGCCAAGGGCGCCACGGAAAGAGGGCGCCAAGCGCCAAGGGCGCCATGGCGCCATTTGGAAAATAGGGCGCCAGGCGCCAAGGGCGCCAGGATAAAAAAGTGCCTACAACACCATGCGTGCGTGTGCTAAAAATGTTTCTACAGCACCATTGTACGCGCATTCACGTCTTAATTCGCGTTCTCCAGGATGTAATGAACAAAAACAAGGATCACAACGAAAAATTTTTGAATAAAATCCACATGACGAATTCAAACGCAATGGAAATTGTCATTTGACAACAATCCATTCATTACAAATAGACTTTCCAGACAATGTTTCCTAATTGCAACGATTTAAATCCGTTTATTTATGATTTTGCAAGTTAACAATCCATCATTCTTGTCTTCTGATCCGTCAGACAGATCTGATGAACAGTTGGACGAAAGATTTCCACCCACTCACACCACTCCGTCCATTTTTCTGGCGAATTTAGATCATCCACGGATGCGTTTTTCATTTATTTTTTCGTTTACACAGCAATCACCGTGAAACCCTGCTGGCGCCTTTTTGGCGCCCTTCTAAAGCAGGGCGCCAGGCGCCAAGGGCGCCACGGAAAAAGGGCGCCAAGCGCCAAGGGCGCCATGGCGCCTTTCAGAATGTGGGCGCCAGGCGCCAAGGGCGCCACAGAAAAAGGGCGCCAAGCGCCAGTGGCGCCATGGCGCGGCGCCCTTTGGCGCCCTCAAATGGCGCCAGCGCCATGGCGCCATTCCATCACTAATCCCTACACCCTGCTGGGCTTCATGTCACCCCATCCCACACAATATATTGATACAACACAGCCGCGTTAAACATCTGCTGCCGTGTCTTCTCCCGGGGTCCCCCGGGGGTTCATTTAGGTTTTAACTGAAAGTGATGTCGATAGTTGATTAGTCGATGTAAAAAATCACAGCGTTGGTGTCTGAAGCTAGAGCGAAGGTAAAAACCCGTGGTGCTTTATGCAGTTGTTTTGTTAGTATACTCGGCGGACCGCAGGCTATGCATTTTTGTGAAGGAAACACTCCATCATGACATCATCATTAATAAAATAAAAAGTATCCCAGCAAAAAAAGGTCAAAAACATTACGGGAAAAACATTCCTCGTTTGTACGCGACTCCGCCTTTTCTTAAATTTTTGTTCTTTTTGTGAAAGTGCATACATACGTATCCAGCTCGCGCGTTATCGACCAAGACTTTTTTTATTTAAAGAAAATTCTTTAAAAAATTTCCAGATTCATTCATTTGCAAGAATGTGTTTTGCTTTTTTACTTTTCCACTTATTTTCTGCAGTTTTTCCTGAAGCATTAAACTTGGCATGCCACCTAAACTGTGTACTCTGAGAGCCACATGGTATGCATTTTCTGAAGGAAACTCTCCACTTAACATCTACCTTTATGCTTACAAAAAAATACCAGTATTTGATCAACTGTGGATTTTTCAGTGAAAAGTATGATTCAAACTGTCCAAACAGGATATTTGGACATAAAAACGTGGATAGCTACCTAGGTACACAAACAAGTCTATGTGTAGCTGCAATGTAAATTAGCAGTAAAACATACAACATATACATTGCATACATGATTTTTGCAATTACGTTCTATTTACACTGATTTCAAGGGGGGGGGTATTTTGAGGTGAAGTATTTCGAGGAAATACAACATTTATTTAGCCAGTATTCTGTGTAAAACTGCATGCGTGCAGTTACTTTGTTTAATACACCCTTTTTTTCTTATATACGTTTTATGCTTTTGCACAAGCACAAGAAGCACAAAAGCAGGGGGGCAGCCATTTTGAACATGTGAGTGTGTGATCAAAAGGAATTTATTTACGTTTTTCCTGGTACCCGGTTATTTCAGTCAGGAATACGTAACAAAACGTAATGGTATTTTCCAAAAACGTAAACATAAACGTACGGAAAAATACCAAAATACCTGGGTATTTCATGAAAAACGTAAATAAATTCTGGCAACACTGGTAAAGTCGGCAGACGTATAACCCTACAAACATTTGCGTCAATCTCCAGTGAACAGTGCATGATGGCATTAGGTATTGTGACACAATATTTTAACGATTGGAATAGATCGAGTCACGTATGAAAACTTGGCCCTTATCCCAGTTACCAGTTGCGTATTATACAAATGAGAGTGAAAACTGAAAGTTAGCTAAAAATCGTTAAAATTTGCTTTGTTTGCCAATTTCCACCTTCATAATCGCTATTTTTGTTTATATACATGGTTATATAGCTATTGTGAGCCTATTTTATTCATATTAATAGCGGATTATGAAATTTTGGCCAGCTGCCAAGTTCTCTTATGTTGGAACGGAGCCAAAGAATGAAAAATAAAATAAAAACCAAAACGGTAGTTTGAACGGTAAAACGGTAGTTTGAACGGTCAAATTCTTTACGAGCAACGTTAAAAATGTTGATAAGTAGGGCGTGGCACGCACGGACGCAGCGAAACGTCCATTTTTCTTTTAATATGATTTTCTTTTTCAATTTCTAGCGTCCGCGTGGGACACAAGTTTCGTTGTTCGCTCTATTCACGAGCGAATTCTAACTCTCCGATTTTGTAGGGTGAAATGTCCGCCGACTTGATGTAGATGGTATAAACCCTGTTCTAACGTAACACAGTCATTGTTGTTAACGTGTGTTTTGCATTGCACGAATCACAAACCACAGCAAAGTCATTATAATACAAAATAATAGACTCCCCTCTAAGCCCCCCCCCACATTAACGTCCCCTCAAAATTTACCGTCAAAATCATAAACCCCCCTGGGGGTATTTCGAGGAAATACGGTATACTGTACAAATAAACTTATTATATCCGGCCCTTATTTACATATTGTATCCGGTCATTTTCTTCTGTTAGCGGAGGCTGCGAGATAAAATGAGTTTTCTGAAAATAAAGATAAAATAATGCGTGTCTTTTTTAATTATATTCTGTCTGCCGCCACACTTTACACTGAAACCTACCATATCACATTTGAGCAAAAATTCAATTCATCTTCCCGCACAATGCATTTTTCCACTTGGATGAAATTATCGCATAACTTAATTCATAAAAATATGGTATTCTATTCTAAGCATGAGTTTCACTCTGTAGACGCGTTGATTAGATTTGTGTGACTCCTTTTATTTGTCTGCAAAAGTTGCCGATCAATGATGAATGAATGGCGCTGCACACACTAGTACACTTACTAAAAAATTACATCTAATTGGTGTACACGTTTGTGTACTGAATGCATGCAGAAATAATTAATTGTGTCACAAAGGCTACCATCCCAGTTCACGGCTACCATATTGTAAAACTTCCATTGTAACATTTAAATTTGAATTGAATTAAATCCAAGAATTTTCAGTTTTCCGACTTGGGTGTCAAATTTCCGTTTCCGTTTCCGCCTTTCCGCAGGAAGATTTTTTACCTTTCCGTTTTCCGTTTTCCGGCAGCTGAAATTTTTTACCTTTCCGTTTTCCGTTTTCCGGCAGCTGAAATTTTTTTACCTTTCTGTTTCCGTTTTTCCGGCCCATTTTTCCGTTTTCCGGCTGAAAATTTTTTACCTTTCCATTTCCATTTTTCCAGGCCATTTTTTTCAATTTCTGGCTCGATTTTCAGTTTTCTGGTATTTTTCCATTATTTTTCCAATCTGTATTTTTCTTTTTCCACTATGGTGTTTTTAACTACCAGGTTCTTGTGTTGTTCATAATTTTTATCTGTATCCAAATCTGTAAAAACACAAGTAATTTTGGAAACATACTTTGCAGTCCGCTGAGTATACTTTTTACTGTTCAGTTACATCAAAGTTCACTTTTGCTAAATTCTTATTGTTGTTGTAGTGTATTTTTGCTACCTTTTGATGATTTTTTGTTGGTTCAGTTAAGCTTGAACTACAAGTGAAGTTACTGGCACGATCCATAGTTGCAGAATGTACAGCTACCACAATCAAAGCCAAACAGGCAAACATGCATGCAGGTTTTCCTTCTGCAAATTTGTCCATTTCTGTGCAAATTTCACTTTATTTTTTCCGTTTCCGTGAAAATTTTGCTTTCTGTTTTCCATTTTCCGGCATTTCATTTTTCCGTTTTCCAGCTGATAATTTTTTTTACTGTTCCGTTTTCCGTTGAGTGAAATTTTTACCTTTCTGTTTTCCGTTTTCTGGCAGAAATTTCTTTTTTACCTTTCCGTTTTCCATTTTCCGTAAAGTGAAAAAATTTTACCTTTCCGTTTTCCGTAAAAAATTTTTTTTGACACCCTATTTCAGACCATGTTACACATATTTTTAACTATACAAAATAGATCTCGATCATTGTGTTCTTAATTAGTGGTATACATTCCTTTTTACATCATCCATGTATGTTTTTTTCTCTTTAGAAAACCATCAAATATTGTAGTACAACCCCCCTACATACAATCATGCAATGAATACTCATGATTTCATTGATTTTTTCAATTTTTAATTGAAAAAATTGCTATTGCAATGCTGTCCTTGTGTATGGTTATATTTGCTCACAGAATGAGCATGATAAACAAATGAATTTATCATTTAATGTTTCTTTATTATACTGCAAGTGTTGTCATTAACTACTAAAGTTACCTAAATTGAGTTGGTGACAGATTCTTTCATTTAAAAAAATCATTATACCGTATTTCCTCGAAATACCCCCCCCCCCCCTCGAAATACCCCCCCTCAAAATGGGCACTATGGATTTGTGGTCCGGGAAATGCATAACAGACGTTCAAAACACTTACTGTGTTATGTTAGAACATTGTTTATACCATCTACATCCTTATATAAGGCTGTAAAAACTTAAAAATGGTGGTTATTGTTGCATTTTTCACGTTTTTCTCTCAAAATTCTCACTATGAAACAATAAACCCCCGGGGGGTATTTCGAGGAAATACGGTAGTACACATTATCTGATCACATCACTAGAAAAAGGGAGTTCAACTACACATAAAACCTATGTAGATTTAAAAATGATTGAATTAACATCAAACTCAATATATGCTCTATCACATGGATACAACTGTGCACAAAAATAAGTGCATTTAGTATGAGAGTATAGCGAGATTTAAGCTACCCAAGATTTAACCCATCGACTGTAAAGCCAAAGTACCTCGCTAGGTAAGCCAAAGTATAGCGACATTAAAGCCGAATTGATGTTCAAAAAATGTGTCATCATTAAAGCCAATATGTCGACTCGTAAGCCGCAATACAGGTAAATACGTAACTTACACATAAATACAAAATGGATGTGTGGTAAATACATGTGGCGGTAAGATCACAGCCATTTTTGGGTAATCTGCATGGACACATGTGGCTCGATCAAGTGGATCGTGTCGTGGACCATTTTGGTTTTACATAGGAATGGATAACAGACCTACATAGAGAGCATATCATGCACAGTGATGGATGGAAAGGGAACCGGGAAAATGGCACCGCAGCACACCGGCACCGGTGCCATTCCTCAGAAATGGCACCTGGCACCTAGTGCACCAGGCAGAAAAATGGCACCGCACCCATAGGGGATTGTCATGATACATGTAATTCATGGCTTGTCAATTAGGAACAAGCCATTATTCAATTCAGTATGTTTACTCACGTTTACTCATGAGTAAAAGTACAAACAATTACTTTATGTTTTCTGTACTCAGGGGGTGAGTAAAAAATAAATACTTTACATTTACATATACTTTGAAAAAAGGTCAATACTTTTAACAACTCTGTTATATGTACACATGGCTTAAATAATGACACAAAATCTGCACTATGTACGCATGGCTTGAATAATGACACACTTTTGGTGACGAGTCAAAAGATTGACTGTGGCTTTAGAGACGAGGCACTTTGGCTTAAATCTTGATGCACTTTGGCTTACGAGTCGATGGGTTACAAGTCGCTGTGGTTAAATAATGGGTTTCCCTCATTTAGTATCTGTGCAAACTCAAGTTTGAAAGCGCTTTTCAGTGCATGAAATTTAGAACACCAAATCAAATGTTTGAAGGAGACATGCAAATGGCGGCCTAAACTCCGCCCACAAAAAGAACTGTTTTTGACCTATTTGGTGTACTAAATGTTCAGTATTTAGGTAACGCGAGGCAGTACACCCCACGTGTTCTAGTGTGCGCAGCGTCAATGCTGTCGCGGTTTATGATCTTTGACGCTTTTCAGTTTATTCATTCACTATTTTCAGTCCATGGAGACACGCATATGCATAGCATTTTGCATGTGCCGTCATAATTGCTATCATATTTATGTTTTACCTCGCCCACGCGGCACACCACATTTTATTACGAGTTTTGCATGATCTACGCTTACCTAAATAAATATCTATAGATATTTTCCGGAATTTGCGACACTTTTTCAATTTTTCCTTATTTTTGAATGTACTCACAGATGAAACACGCCGCCTCATTGGAAGCTGTCCATTTTTGCCATTTTTATCACGTTCCTTGTAATTCGTGACCAAAAAGCAGAGTTGTTAAAATACCGGTATTTTTGAAAAGTGTAAGTGTAAGTGTAAATACACTTTCCAAATTTTGAGTATGGATACCAAAAGTGTAAGGTATTTTAAAAATACCTAGGAAAGTGTAAAAAAAAGTGTAAGTGTAAAAAAATTTTTTTAGAAAAGCTCTCACCGTTGAGCATTAGAAAACACCACTGTTTTCACCTTTAGATAAATTTATTTGTCATTTTAATGCATTATTTCACATTTTACTGCCTTTTATGAAACATTTCAGACTGTAACAAATACTGTAGTGGTATGAAGTCCCCTAATGATGGCTATTTTTCAGTGTTGATATTTTACTGATTAAGCAATGCGATACACACTGTTTAAATGCAAGAATAGACATGCAGCAAATGTCAATGCAAAAGCCAGTTGACTTTGTGTCCAGTTGGTGAATTTCAATTGATCGTGTCCTTTTTACAAAAGTATGATGAACAGTTATTGAACAGTTAAAGTGCAGTTATTTTTTGTACATGACCCTTTTTATGCATTCTCAAAAGCATAAAACAGGGCCATCTGAAAGAAAAAAATACACTTTCTGTACCCGGGTATTTTGCTCAGGAAAGTGTAAAAAAAGTGTATGGGTATTTTATGAAAGTGTAAGTGTAAGTGTAAATATAAATACCCATTTACCCGGGTATTTCGGGTAAGTGTAAATACACTTTCGCAACTCTGCCAAAAAGTCCATGTGCACATGTGTGCCGTGTTTACCGAAAGCAATTTACTCGCTGCGATAGAATGATTGGACATTAGACGCTGAATAAATTACTCGGGCAGGAAGGGCGTTGTTTTCATTCTCTATTGTGCCTGCGCAAACTAGTTTTCACACGAAATTTCGAAAACTCACAAATCAGCTTAGAATGCATTTGAGTTTTCTACAATGAGGTGGCTGTCAACTACAGTTGACGGAGATTAAAAATGACTCATTGTGGAAAACTCAAACACGTTCAAAGCTCATTAATGAGTTTTCGAAATTTCGTGTGAAAACAAATGTGCGCAGGGCCATTGCAGAGTTTCTATGCATGGCTTTGGAGCAAATCCGTTGTGACACTGTGCATCGGTGACTGATATATTTATGTACTTTTTACCATGTATTTTTGGATGCTTATATTGTACCGTTTTACCTCGAAATACCCCCAGGGGGTTTATTATTTCGCCATCAAAATTTGAGGGGGGATTATTCGAGGGGGGGTTTATTCGAGGGGGGTCTATTATTTCGCCAGAAATTTTCGGAAATTCCCCATACTCGGACGTAGAAAAATCGAACAATTACATAGATGTATATGTATTTATAGGTATATATAACTGTATATACACATCAACCCTTCCTAACGTCACTCAATCATCGGTTTTAACGTGTGTTCTGCATTGTACAGATCACAAACTGCGGTATTTGTCATGTACGTTCTCTTCACACTCAATGTTAGGTGGGGTATTTCGAGGGGGGGTTTATTATTTCCTCAGCCGAATTTTAGGGGGGGTATTTCGAGGGGGGATTAATTCAATGGGGGGGGGATAATTCGAGGTAATACGGTATATTGGTAATTGATGAGATACTGATAACGTCCTTGTATTGTAGCAAAATGCATGTTGTCCAGTTGTAAATGGGAAGTAAAGAAACATACCTAATTAAAAGTTAGGTGATGTCTAAACTTTCATACGAAAGGTACCTAATCACTTTCATAAGTATACTTGCCACTTAAGATATTACTTAGGCACTTGGTTTATCCCCTATCAGAAAGTGCCAATCAAGTATTTACTCCCAAAAGAACCTTGAACCCCCTGGAAACGTGGCAATGCGCTAACATTTTATGCACCACGAAACGATTTGTTGTCAAAACTCAAAACACAGAACCCAAAAACTGTTGTTCGTTGTTGCACCCAAAAACTTTTTTTCAAATTTGCTTATCTACATATCTAACTATTTACAATACGAAAACTTCACCCAAACCTCCCCAACCAAACAGCATCATTATTCGACCCCCTAAAGATGCTCTCCCAATTACTATCATACTTATCACAAATATTCAGCTACTGTTTCACGATCAATACACCCTTCATAGTGACTCGGTACAGCGTCCGGAGGCCGAGAAGGTCCACCCTAGATTCCAGTGAAATTGCCCATTTCGACACAAAGACCCACCGTGTACAGCATGGACGCAATGATAGTGAAGATAGTGAATACGACTATAGGACCAGGGTGGCCTGTTTGAAAGAGACGGCGAAAAGGTTTTTTGAATGTTTGAAAATTTATGTCACCGTGTTTTCGCAGGATAATACCCAGGGGCTTTTTTTGTCAGTTATCTTGGCTGGAGGGTTGTTCAAGTGGGTGGTTTTTTCGTTACAATTTTTCGATAAATTTGGATTCGGTCAACGGGGGGGGCGTACTCATAGGGGATTTTGGGGTTAGCATTTTGGGGGGGGGGGTTAACCTGCCGGCGCGTGCTAATAACTCGGGAACCGCTTGGCGAAAAATGGTGAAATTTGGATATGATATAGTTCTAGGTTGGGGCTACGCACAATTTTGACGATTTTTTACTACGACCCCCCAGACCGGAGATAGTGGGGGTCTATAAAAACACTGTCATTTGCGTTTTTTTGGGGTGTCGCCGAGAACATGCAAAATTTGAACATCAATAGCTCGGTCATTTGTGAACCGATTTTAGTCATTAAAATGTTAAAATGATCACAAATGTACGGAGAGTTCATTTCTGAGATCAAATCGGAGATACATATTTGTTTATATATCGATTTAGCCCGATTTCTAAATGCAAAATTTCCGCAAAAGTTTGCTTTTTGAACATGCTATCCTATTCTCCTGATCGAGAGAAACTCAATGAAACAAAAATGAGATCGATATCTCTTTCCGATCAAAAGTTATGGCGCTTCAAACTTTTCCCTCCCATCCACGTAAATAACCACATGCATGCAACTTCAAAACTCCATATCTCGGCCATTTCTCAGCCGATTTTCACTGATGAACACTTAAAATGATCAGAATAACATGGAGATTT
>CAXIWS010000369.1:0-15273 GCA_964036195.1 Sphaerolaimus hirsutus
GTTTCAAATCTGATTCAATTTTATATCAGGTATGTTCTCATAACATTTTTTTGTAATGCAGTTGAATGGCGAACTTGTTTGGAACACTTGGGCTGTTCTTAAAAAATTATCAACTTTATATGCAGTGACCCATGCTTTAGTGGGTCGTTGGCAGCCGCCCCACTGGTGTATTGTGAGGGGGGTTGTTGGCAAGACATCCCCCAAATTTCAGCTTTCTACCGCCCTCACAGCTGGAGATATAGCCTTCAAAGTGTAGCTAATCAAGTGGGTGGTGAACTTGCTTGGGGCAACAAAAACGCCACCAAAAAATTGTTGCATATAGGGCGACCCACCCTGTAGTGAGTCGCCGCACCTCCCTTCATTGTTGGGGAGTAAGGGGGTCTTACAACTTTATATATACAAAGTTTCAGCCTTATAACACCCCCATGGACGGAGATATTGCGTTAGAAGTGAAATAAAAAAATGGGTGGTGAACTTGTCCGGGAAGGTGTTTACTACACTAACTTTTTTTTAGTCATAGCTAGGGTTGGAAAAAAACGTGTTTTTTAACTCGATGTTTTTAGATAAAAAACGTTTTTTTTATTTAAAAAAACGTTTTAAAAAAAACATCGGCCAACCCTAGTCATAGCCCCGACTCCAAACTCCAACATAGTCGAAGGGCATCAAAATCGGCCAATGTACGATGGAATGGGACGAGACGAAAGTCTGGAGAAACCCCCTAAAATGCCACCCTCGATGTATTGTATGCCCGGTGCTCAAGTTAACCGGCTGCTCAAGTAGCAATACCCGGCGCGCATGTAGACCCGGTACTCAAGTGCGGTCTGAGCATTGGGTCTACATAAACACTGCAAGGGTCTAACATGCGGGTGTTCGGGGGTTACCCTCCAAACGCTCCAGCTATCTAGCGACTTGTTCTCTTTTTCCTTCTCAAGCTTTAAAAATTTGAATATTGAACCCCCGCGAAGCCCCTTCCAATTTTTTTAACCATCTATCTCCCTGGAGGTATTTACCTAATTACTATCTTAACCCTAAATATCTTATATTAACTCGCGGAGGGGTTCAAATACACTAGAGCCCTGGGTCACTGGGCATTGCTACTTAAGCACCGGGTTTACTTGAGCAGCGCTCGTTAGTCGATGCAAACGCTTGAGCTCCCAGACCCTGGAAAACATGTAAAGTGTTTTGCCTTGCAAAGTATCAAAGTGATGCAAACTGTGCTGGAAATTGGCAAACGTACTTTAGTCATCTTCGGCGGCATTTTACACAACCTTTCACATTTTCCAGGGTCTGGGCTGGCCCCAGTGGGAGGGGTGGGAGGAGTAAACAAAGAGTTACTGTAAGCGCGGGCGACGTATCCCAGCGCGATGGGCCAGTTGCGCAGGTGGACGCACACGCGCACCACGTTGACGCACATCTGCAAGCACGAAGACAACCTATGCGTGGACCAATCACATGCACGCGACGTAGGCTCATCCCACATCTAAACCCACCCCACATCTCAACTCACTTTGTCTCTCAAATAGACTGTATTCAATTTAGGGAATTTCAAAAAGTCATGATGACACAAGGTTATCAATCTAATATAACATGTTAGAGTGTTTGAAGGCAACTTGACACCACATGTGTTAAAACATGACAGTTGACAACTATTGAGTGGAGTCAGTGTTATTGAGTACAACTTTGACCAGTGAAATCACCGAGTCATTGAAAGTGGCTCTTTATGTAGCACTTTTTCATCATCAACATTTTTTTCATCCGTTATCCACCAAAAATACAAGGAATACGCATCAAATATGACAGGCATCCAATTTATGGGCCGTGATGTGGGATGGGTTTAAGAAATCCCGTCAGAAATTTCAGATTATTTTGAAAAGCCTGATCGCGCAAATTTTCAAATACCAACTTTGATCCCAACAAAATTATCTTAATCCGCTTCCGGAAAAAAATCGTCCGACGAATTTACTGAATAACTGTTTTACCCTGAGAAATGTGACCGAAAACCTTCAGCGGGCGTTTCACGCCACTTATCTGACATCTAAGTGTATTTTCATTCATTTTTTCCTAAAAAATTAGCCTTAAAAAAACCCTCCACCTGCCCAAAACCCAAAACCCATCGAGCGGCAGTGCACTATACCGCATGTAAACCCACCCCGCATGTTTACCCGGAACACATTTAATTATACCTGGCATGTTGAAAATAGGTGATAAAACACATGACCTAGTTATTTTGAAAGTGAAATTCTATAAGAAGTATGAAAATTAAGGAATTTTGGTGAAACTTAGGGTAAAATTGCTCAAAAGCGCGCCAGATATCTAGATAGCTAGGCAATTTGCGGTGGGGGGGGGGTGTTCAGGGGAATGTAGCCAAAACAAATTTCGCCAGGGATAGATAGATAGCTGGGCGGTTTGAGGTGGTGTGACCCACCCCCCCTTTCTTACCCCTGCAGGCATAATGTGTTTATAATGGGTCTACATGCGGAATGGGCTTTGATGCGGAATGGGCTTTGATGCGGAATGGGCCCTAGCCCCCTCGAGCGCGCACCCCAAGCACCTGAATCTGGTGCTTGTGGTTGGTGCAGTAGTCGCGGGCGCGCGTGAACGCCTTGAGCGCCTCGCCCAGGTTGCCCGTGTCCAGGTGGTGCAGCGCCAGGTCGTCCAGCCCCCGCCGGATCGACTCCTTGATCGAGTTCGTCCTGCACGGCGATAGGGCAGGGGGGCTGACATTGCACCCCACGGGGGTTGGTCGATACTAAATTGCCTCTAGGGGGGTAGCCACTAGGGTTGGCAAGCGATTTTTTTAAGCGATTTTTTTTAGAAAAGATTTCTTTTAAAAAAAAATCGCAGCACCCGTACCGATTTAAAAAAAAAATCGCTGGCAAAAAATTTTGGTACCAAGCACTAGGTAAAATGCAAAAATTTTGCGCGCAAGCGCGCACTTTCATGCATACAATCCATCAGTTGCTTTTTTGCATGGCTTTTACAACCAATTTGGGGGTGTAGTACCCATTTATGTGTGCTTTTAAGCGTGTAAGGTAGGCTGTGAATCATTTTAGGAAGTATTCATAGTTATGCTTTGTGTTGTCACATCAAAAATTTATGCAAATGCATCCATGTTCACCTCCAATATCATTTATATATTGTTCTGAGCAAGAACATGCTATTTCTGCTAACAAAATTGCAAATTGTTGATGAAATGTGATTCACGTCACAAATATAACAATTTCATTACTTTTACACTTAAAAATAACTGACTTTCAAGCTTTTCCGAAGCTCTACAATACTTATATTAGCACAGAAAGCATAAGTGTGGACTCCTTACCAATCTGTATGGCTTTTATTACCCCCAGAGGCGATTTTAGGCAGAAATGGGGCTAATTTTGACCCCAGCGATTTTTATTTAAAAAAATCGATTTAAAAAAAAATCGATTAAAAAAAAATCGGGGTCGTTAAAAAAAAATCGATTTTTTTCCAACCCTAGTAGCCACCCAACCCCCGCATATTCATACGGGCCTGGGCCTGTTCGCATGCAACCCGTTCAGCATCTAGGCAGCAGAAACCCACCCGTCCATCCCACCACTGACGAAACGTTAAAGGCAGGGCCGTATCCAGGGGGGGGGGGCGGGGGGGCAGCAGCCCCCCCTTTCCCGGGGCGAGACCAGAAAGTGACCGGAAAATGTGACTTTTTCAACGTCAGCGTAAAAATTTTTGCGGGCAAGCGGGCATTCTTCACCAGAGGGATAAGGTATTATCATCAGATTCCCTACATGTGGCCGAAAATCGTTATAAATACACTCAATTTTACGGTTTTTGCTGTTTTGTATATATGTATATTTACATACATATACAGCGTTCCATGGCGCTGGCGCCAAATA
Source organism: Sphaerolaimus hirsutus (assembly GCA_964036195.1). Taxonomy (NCBI): domain Eukaryota; kingdom Metazoa; phylum Nematoda; class Chromadorea; order Monhysterida; family Sphaerolaimidae; genus Sphaerolaimus; species Sphaerolaimus hirsutus. Next base: position 3,873 of record CAXIWS010000369.1, read on the forward strand.
ATGGCGCCAGCGTCATGGCGCCATTCCGCCACTATGTAGCTAAAATTTTAGGGGGGGCTCAGCCCCCCCTAAAATTTTAGCTACATAGTGGCGGAATGACGTCATGCGGCGCTGGAGCCATTAGTAGGCGCGCCACGCCATGGCGCAATTGGCGTTGGCGTCAGCGCCATGGAATGCCGTATATGTATGTAAATATACATACAAAACAGCAAAAAACACAACATTGAGTGTATTTATTATGATTTGTGGCCAAATGGAGCAAATCCGATGATAATACCTTGTCTGGTGAAGAATGCGCGCTTGCGCGCAAATTTGTTTACGCTGACGTTGGAAAAGTCGCATTTTCCGGTCACTTTTTAGTCTCGCCCCGGGAGGGGGGGGGGGCTGCTGCCCCCCCCCCCCCTGGATACGGCCCTGTACGCATGTACGTAAAACAAAGTAGGTTCGGACGAAGTTTGTTGGTACACGACGGAAAAACTGCCAAATTTCGTATGCGGTTCGGACGATTTAAGGTTCTTTAAAAAATTACGACTTTGAGTTATGACTTTCAAAAAAACGTGCGAATTCGTCTTGCCAATTATCAGTGTGCGGCGCGCCATAACGTTTGAACACTAATAATGGACAGAAAATTAAGCCATTTAAATAAACAATGTGTATACTGTATTTCTTCTAATAGAACGGCATACCTCCAATAGAACGCAACCTCCAAAAGAACGGCAGGTTTTGGCACATTTTTGCACGTACGGATTGGATCCACATTGGATGGTCCCGGTCCCGGTCCCGAAACCCCAGTCCTGGTCCCGGTCCCGACAATTAAACAAGCCAGTCCCGGTTTTCCGGCAAGTGCCAAAAAGTTTCCTTTTCCGTTTTCCGTAAAACAATTGTTGACATACCCTACCCCCAACCCCCTACTCAACCCCCTAGACACCTTGAGGTAAGCGGCAAGCAAGGTGAGCACGTGCTGCCTCAGGCCGGGGGCGTGGTCGGCCACGAACTCCAATCGCTGCACGAGCGCCTCCCCCTCGTAGCTGGCCACCAGCTGGTCCACGTCCTGGGGCACTCCTACACGCTGGAAAACCGACTGGCCAGTGACACTTGGCATGCAAAGTGTCCAAAGTGGTGCGAGATTGAAACAGTTTAATATTTTCCGGGCATATTTTGGATGATATTTCACATTTTACAGGGTAGTTTCCATGATTTTTGACACTTGACATTTTATGGGACACTTAAACACTGTGTATGTCACTTGACATTTTCCATGACTTTCAACACTTCGCATTACATCTAACAGGACACTTAGACACTTAGCACGACACTTAACAGGACACTCAGACACTGCACATGACAATCGCCACGTGACCGGTCACTCTCCAGTGCGCGGGAGTGCCACCAGGTTGCACTCGCCTACAGTGTAGTTAGCACTTGGCAGTGCGCCAACGCCGTGACCGGACGCCAGTGGGCCGAGGTGCAGCGGGGGCGTCGAGATGCAGATCGTGTCCATGCCTGGGAAATGGAGGCAACTACTGGTGACAATGCTGGGGTCTCCAATGGGGTCGCGGTTTGGGCGTCGGATTTGGGGGGGGGGGGGTAAGAAAGGGGGTGGGTAACACCACCCCGAACCGCCCAGCTATCTATCTATGCCTGGCGCAAATTTTTTTGGCTACATTCCCTTGAACACCCCCCCACACCCGCAAATTGCCTAGCTATCTAGCTATCTGCAGCGTTTTTGAGCAATTTTACCCTAATCTTCACCAAAATTCCCTAATTTTCCAACTTCTTATAGATTTTCACCTTCATAATAACTAGGTCATGTGTTTTATTACCTATTTTCAACATACCAGGTAAAGAGCCGGCAAATATAAATGGGTTTTGATTTTGAAAAATTTAATCAATTTTCATCCGACCCCCAAATAAAAGTTGGGGCGAGCCACCCAGCTCAGTTTGTAGCCCCAGCATTTCTCTACAGGAACCCCCGGGATGACCCCTGTAGCTTCTCAGGGGCAGCTGCAGGGCGCCTCCCGTAAAAAATTCTAAAATTCCGGCTGGCAAATATGAATGGGTTTTTGAAATAGATTTTTTTTTGCGCTCTTTACACGCGAAGTGTAAAGAGCGCAAGTGTTTCGTATTTGGATATTCTGGTGCAGAAATTCACGCCCTTTCTTTGTAGGGCAATTTCAAAGCATGAATCCAAATGATTTGCATCCCAAAATGATGTTGAAAGTCGGGCTTTGTCTGGTGAGTTTGGGGTAATTTTTGACGTTATTTTCTAACCATCCAGCGGAATCGGGCCGCGGAATCTAACCCCCCAAATTGCAGACATGGGTCGCTTCACATGCCCAGCACAGATTGCCAACATTATCTGCCTCTGTGAGGCAGATAAAATAACTTTTTGTGATACTGCCCATGCTCTGGGCATGTTGAAGTGAATTGCCAGCGCCTGTACAGCCGCTACAAGGCAACTGGCAAAGTTTTACAGCAAGTGGCACACAGGCACAGGCTCCTGAAATTCAATGCATTTGAATGGGCAATATTTAAGCATCATCAGCTGAAGTTTCGGATGCTTTCAAGTGACCGCCTTTATTTTTACTCCTAAAATCTCATTTTAAGCCCTTTTGTTTATAAAATCAACTCCAACTTTTTTTGATATGGGTGCAGGCATGAGGGAGGGGTGTGAAAAGATGCACCACATTGTGGTTCATATGTTGCTCAAATTTCAGTTGCCTTGTAGCGCTGTACAGGCGCTGGCAACTCACTTCAACATGCCCAGAGCATGGGCAATTTCACGAAAAGTTATTTAATCTGCCTCACGGAGGCAGATAATGTTGGCAATCTGTGCTGGGCATGTGAAGCGACCCATATCTGCAATTTGGGGGTCAGATTCTGCTGGATGGTTAGAAAATAACGTCAAAAATGACCCCAAACTCACCAGTCAAAGCACAACTTTCAACATCATTTTGGGATGCAAAATATTTGGATTCATGCTTTGAAATTGCCCTGTAAAGAAAGGGTGTGAATTTCTGCACCAGAATATCCCAATACGAAACACTTGCGCTCTTTACACTTCGCGTGTAAAGAGCGCAAAAAAAAATTATTCCAAAAACCCATTCATATTTGCCAGCTGGAGTTTTAGAATTTTTTACGGGAGGCGCCCCTGCAGCTGCCCCTGAGAAGCTACAGGGGTCATCCCTGGGGTTCCTGTAGAGAAATGTTGGGGCTACAAACTGAGCTGGGTGGCTCGCCCCAACATTTATTTGGGGTGGAATGAAAATTGATTAAATTTTTCAAAATCAAAAACCCATTTATATTTGCCGGCTCTTTATAATGATATGTGTTCCGGGTCAACATGCGGGATGGGTTTAGATGCGGAATAGTGCACTGCCGTAACCCGATCCTATCGCTCAAATGTGCGTGTATACCGGATGCTATCCATCTGGAGCGAGTCATTTTGTAAAATTTTACCTTAATTTTTGGTAGGGGAATTTCAGTGGTAGAAAAGAGTGTCAACCTCCCCCGAAACCGCCCAGCTATCATCTTTTCCGGAGACCACTCAGCTATACCTATCTATACCGGAGACAAAATGTTTGGCTACTATCCCCTGAACTCCGCCCCCAAATCGTCCAGCTATCATTTTTGGAGAAATTATAACCAAATTACCGCTCAAATTCGCTAATTTTCATATCTTTTTATAGATAATAGCTAGTTCATGTGTTTTATAGCCTACTTTCAGTCATTCTTGTGTTTACTGTGCTATTTTTCGTCAACTTTTAGCGATTTTCCCACCTTTTCTCCCGTCTACATACACCTTGAAAAAGCTAATACCTATATCAACCCCCCACTCCAAAAAAAAATCAGAAGCCGCTGAGCTATGTACCCCCTCCCCCAGAAGTATGAAAATGCATAGAACCCCTAGACACGCAGGCGCGACGCACCGGCGGGGTCGTTGTCGGGCTGGTCGGCGACGGGGTCGAGCACCAGGTCGTTGTGCAGCCCCGCAGTGGGCACGGTCACCAGCAGCTCCCCTCCGCCCGTGCCTGCCATGTCAAGCTGGGGGGGGGGGGGTAAGCTTGAAGATACTGCACTGTAGGTGTCAGTGCCGAACACTGTCAAATGTCAAATGTCAAGCGACGGGTCATGGAAAATGCCCCGTGAAATGGCAACCGAAATGACTTTTGACACTTTGCATGACACTTGATATTTTTCAGGGCGTTTTAACGGGCTGCGACTGCCTCCAGGCATGGGGACATTGCACACCGACTCTGTGAAGCCTCACGTTGGCAGCGTGCCAATCATAATTAAAGCATGCCATTTTTCTAAAAGGGAGAACACAATCATTGTTGTGAATATGTTATGTTACGGCAGTGTTTACAGGAAAAATTTCAGATTTGAATTTAAGTTTAAGATAATTTGTGCTTTTCAGACATAAGTTATAGGCATCTTGAAAAACTAATTTCGTCGCAGCGTTGTCGACTCCAACGACACTGTTCATATCATGACACTTTCGTTGTTTCTCTAGGTATGTGTGACACTTTTGAATTCAGTTACCATTTCAACATTTAGTTGACACGAATTTGCGAATTCAACTGCGTGTACTGCAGCCAAATAAAACCCTACAAACATTTTTTTATTTTGCGCAGCCCATTTTGCACAGCAAGTAAGAAGTACATATATTCACCTCTCAGTATTTCTACATTGTTAAAGACCGGAGAATACCAGATGGCAGAAAAGTAGCAATAAACGACCACCTCAAGCATTCGAATTCATTTCACCATTTTATAATTGTGTAAGTAACGAAGAAATAATAAACGTCAATTGTAAAAGAATTGATCGAGTGAGCAAATGGCCCTACACACACTAGTTTTCACCGTGACTAGTGTGAAAACTGAAATGGCCACATGGGGATATTCAGCCTACTCATATTGTATGCAATATGTGTTCTAGTTTTCAAATTATCATATTTTAACTTTAATTTATTTAAATTGTAATTTAAATCTAAGTAAATCATTCAACCACGTTAATTAATTTGCATTTAAAAAAATTTCAGTTTTCACACGAAGTCACGGTGAAAACTAGTGTGTGTAGGCACAATATTACACAATGGCGCACCGCATACTAAAATTGTCGGTTCAGCGTTCGAAAGTTTTTGCACGCTGAAGTACAAACGCTGAAATCAAAATATAATGAAAAGAACGTTTCTGAAGCGCAAAAATATCGACTCGCATGCAAATCGCGCGAAATATTAAAAATTCCGATTTTTTTATGCTTCAATGCTTGTACTTTAGATTTTGATTTCAGCGTTTGTAGTTCAACGTGCAAAAACGTTAGAACGCTAAATGAAAAATTTCAGTGTGCGGTGTGGAACGACATCACAGATAGACGGAGCAATAGCTATGACCAGAAAAAGCAGTGTTCCATTGGAAATGCACTTCTCCGATGAAAACGGGCCAGGCCTCCTATGCACAAATGCCTGGTACGCACAAACGCCCGGTACGCACAAAATTGCGCCCGCCACGCACATCTGCCCGGTAACTTACATGGCTGATGATCTTTGCGTACCGGACAGATGGTCACTAATGTTATTGCACAGCTTTTTTCACTTCACTGATATCTGAAAATCACTTGAAAAAGTGTCAAGTGAAAAAACGGTCAAAAATAGCCATTATCCACAATTTTTTCACTTGATACTTTTTCAAGTGATGTTCAAATATGTGTGAAGTGACAAAAAGTTAACTAATGTCATTGCGCAACTTGTTTTCTTTTCAAAATGTAATGTTATGTTATTTCGTATCGGGCAGATGTGCGTGGCGGGCACAATTTTGTGCGTACCCAGACGAAAGAGAGAATATTGAACACAGCCACTATACAGGGGTGGGCATTTTCAGTTACCGCTGGAAAAACGCGATAGCTTGAGCTATGGTTGAGCTATCACAATGAAATTTTAACACAATAGAGTAGACTCCATAGGACACCTATGCTGAAGTTTGCAACCAAACAGCCACATTTTGGGTGAGGTGTGGAACACACAGTTTTTAGTGTAATTTTGTGACTTGACCCCCCTTATCTCGGGAGTGGGGGACTTTTCGAGAAAAAATATTTGGTCGTAGCGCCGACCCCAAACCCCAACATACTCAAACGGAATCAAAATCGGCCAATGTACGACAGAATGGGATGATACCAAAGACCGGTGACCCCCCCTAAAATGCCACCCTCGATTTATACTATGGGTGACGCCAAGTCACAAAATTACACTAAAAACTGTGTGTTCCACAACTCACCCAAAATGTGGGTGTTTGGGTTGCAAACTTCAGAATAGGTGTCCTATGGAGTCTACTCTATTGTGTTAAAATCTCACTGTGATAGCTCAACCGTAGCTCAAGCTATCACGTTTTTCCAGCGGTAACTGAAAATGCCCACCCCTGTACATGTAGACTCATAAGCATATCTTCGGGTTTCTGCAAAAACGGCTTATGTATACGTGGCAGACATCACCCTTAGTAAAATAACCTACCATAACCCATCTGAATAATAAACCAAAACAACCTTTCATGAGTTTGATATATTGTCATACAATTTGGGAGTAACCAACGTTCGTTTTATTCAAGAGAATTGTATGGGAACGAGTGCGGTTCAAACGGGATTGACTTTCGGCGTCAGTATTGTTTTTTTTCGGTATAGAGATTGGGGTCTCGAGATCAGGATTTTGAGACGAAGTTAGATATTTTAGATATTTTTTCTGATGACTAAGTTTTGGGTTTTGTTCTATATTTTTTCTAAAAATGTCTAAAAACAAAATTGGATGCCAGATAAGTGGATTAAAATTCACACTGGTGGTTTCCATTTCACAGTGCAACAACTCATTGGGCAGATTTTGAAAAAATATGGGAAGTTAGGGAAAATTTATCGGGATCAGGATTGGAATTTGAATATTTTCGGAATCGCGATTGGACTTTGAATATATTCACAATCGGGATAGGGATTAGTACATTTTCGTAATCGAGTTAGGACGTAATCGGGAGCGCCAAAAAACCCGCGAAAATTATCCCTGATCCCGTTTGAACACACTAACTTAAACAATGGAAAGAGTAAAAGAGTGTAAACCAGTGTATGGAGCATCAGCTCAACTTGATATACACGAAGAGCACGAAGGCGAGGGCGAGCAGGGCCACGAGGGCGTACAGGGCGAGTCTGTGCTGGACGACCCTGGCGGCCATGGCGTTGAGCACGCGGCCAGACCGGCCCAGGTCCGTGTCCGTGCCCGCCAGCCGCCCCCGCGCCCGCCGCAACGTGCTGCGCTGCTCCTGGGGGGGGGGGGGGGGGTACGTTTGGAGGGTGTACTTTTACAAGTCCTCGGAACACCCCCCGGGAGTTTATTTTTCATAGTTGAAATTTGGATGGGGGGATATTCCAAGTAGGGGATTCATTTTTTCGCCAGAAATTTCTTGAACTTCCAGTAATAAATTGTTGTTTGTAACGTACACAGTCGTAGAAAAATTCGTCAATAACTGCCACTCTTATGAGTATACAGAGTTAGTCTAAGTCAGGGTTGGCAAAATCTCAGGAAAAAATAAAAATAAAATGGAAAATTGAAGAAGAAAATAAAATAAAATAAAATGGAAAATTAATAAAATAAAAATACAATTTTACTAAAATTCGAATTTTTGTAAAATTTTAGTAAAATTGTACAAAAATTTGTATTTTTTGTACAATTTTAGTAAAATTTTACGAAAACTCGAGTGTCTGTAAAATTCTATACAAAGTTTTCTATCCTGTTGCTTGAGTTTCTAGCTGCCTATTTGCAGCACGGGTGCCTTGTTGTTCCTTTCAGTGTTGTGAATGAAAAATATTTTTGCTCAAATTGCAAATTTTCACATCTTTTATTATATTTTCACCTTAAAAATCACTAATTTATGTATTTTCTTCCCATTTTCTTTGTTCCATACCTTGAAAAAGCCCATATATTGAACCCGCAAGCCCCCACCCCACCCACCTCCCCCCAAATTACAAATTTTTGACTATCTTTCCCTTGGGAGGAGCAATAAGCTACATACCTATCCGGCCCCTGTGACGGTCAAAATTCAAGATACCTACGTCACAACCCGTGTCACACACAAAAAGACACTTTTTTGTATTCATCTGCATGCTACTAGCATGCACTTTGTTTTATGGCTTTGCATCCAAGATTCTGATTTTTTGTAAAAATTTTGTAAAATATTTGTAAAATATTTGTAAAATGGTTTCATTTTATTTTATTAATGACATTTCAGAATAAAATAAAATGAAACATGAATAAAATTAAAAAAAAATACAATTTTAATAAAAATAAAATACAATTTTAGTAAAAAGAATTTTACTAAAACCAACCATGGTCTAAGTATGTAGATGGTAAATAAGTATGTTTATATACCCTGTTCTAACGTGCGTTGTGCATTACCAGAATCACAAACCGCAGCAATGTCATGAACCCTAAGGGGTAGGGTTGGGATGATATGATTTTTCGATATCGATATTCGATATTTTTTCCAGAGACTCGATATTCGATATCGATACGATATGGACCCTCGATATTCGATATCGATATGTTAATAGGCTCGATATTTTGATATTTTCGATATTTTTGTACAGCAGGGCATATTGTATTTCCATCTGGCCACAAACATGGTTGATCATCTTTTTAAACGAGGCTCACAACAGTCAAAATAAGAGAATGAAATAATAACATGATAAATCAAATTATATCAGGTGGAAAATTATGCAGCAGACACTTACACCTACAGGTGTCTGACTTATATTTTTCAAAGGTTGTCATTTTAAAAAAAAACAGCCAAATTTTTTTAGCCACGCTGCCATGCCAAGGTTTTGTGAAATTGCTTCCTTCAGGGGTATCTCCCAATTTTGACCCTCTGAGTGGTTGGATGGCATCCTCTGGAAGGATTGATAGCTGGAAAATTTTCTGGGGGGGGGTTGGGGGGTAGGGTTCAAACGGGATTGACTTTTCGGGATCGGGATTCACTTTTTGAGATTTCGGGATCGGGATTGGGGTTTCGGGATCGGGATCGGGATTGGTATTTTGAGATTTCGGGATCGGGATTGGCCGGAATTGGGGTCCTGGGATCGGGATAGGGTTGGCTGATGTTTTTTTTAACGTTTTTAAAAAAAAAAACGTTTTTTTTTTAAAAACAAACATGACATCCGAAATGTTTTTTTTTAAACATTGACCGAAATTTTTAGTACTAAGCACTAGGTATTTTGCAAAATTTTTGCGTGCAAGCGCGCAATTTCACACACAAATTGACATTGGTGATTGTTTTCATTGGTTTTGTGGCATTTTTAGTATCAAAGTATCCATTTATATATGCTACCATGGGTCAGGGACGTATCCAGGATTTTTGAGCGGGGGGGCTGCTTGTTTACGGAGGCCGGCGAGGGGGGGGGGGGGCTCAGCCCCCCCCCCCCCCTAAAATTTGAGCTACATAGTGGCGGAATGGCGCCATGGCGCTGGCGCCATTAGTAGGCGCCACGCCATGGCGCCATTGGCGTTGGCGCCAGCGCCATGGAACGCTGTATATGTATGTAAATATACATACAAAACAGCAAAAAGCACAAGATTGAGTGTATTTATACCGATTTGCGGCCACATGGAGCAAATCTGATGATAATATCTTATGTCCGGTGTAGGGTTCAAACGGGACCAGTTTTTCGGACCGGGACCGGGACCGGGACCAGAAATTTTCTAATGTCGGGACCGGGACCGGGACCGGGACTGGGGGGTCCGGACCGGGACCGGGACTGGCTTTTTTCAATTGTCGGGACCGGGACCGGGACTGGGGGGTCGGGACCGGGACTGGGATTTGCCGAACCAGGTACCGGCACCGCGGTATTGTTTGAACCTTATTGGTATGTAATATCCAGCCAATGTTGTTCCACACACCTCCACTGTGTGAAGGACCACTCTCAATGTATTAGCCTTTTCTTATAACATTATTCCAGCAGTATTCCATTGCCATCTTCACTTGAAGTTGTGAATATATGATGAAACGCAATGTATGCAGGATTTTTTTGGGAGGGGGGGCAGCGATAGTTGTAGGTGCTAACACCATGCCAGTATTGGCGCTGGCGTTGGCGTCATCGTCTACAATATAGGTATCTTTATATACCTATATTTCGTACTAGAATCATGTTGGGGACCTTTCTAACTCTGTCACATTATGGAAAAATACATAGACATCATTGGCTGGGTATTTGCGCGCTTGCGCGCAAAAATTTTTCATATGTTCCTGCAAAATCGCTTTAGAAAAGTGCCATTTCTGGCAAAATGTCTGGCCATTTACGTTTTTTTCCATCCCTTGTCGGGACCGCTATAAAATTCCGGGACCGGGACCGGGACTGGGTGGTCGGGACCGGGACCGGGACTGGCTTTTTTTAATTGTCAGGACCGGGACCGGGACCGGGACTGGGGTGACGGGACCGGGACCGGGACCACCCCAGTCCCGACTTTTTGCCGAACCATGTACCGGGACCGCGGTCCCGTTTGAACCCTAGTCCGGTGAAGAATGCGCGCTTGTGCGCAAAATTTTTTACGCTGACGTTGAAAAAGTCGCAAAATCCGGTCACTTTCTGGTCTCGCCCCGGGAGGGGGGGGGCTGCAGCCCCCCCCCGCCCCCCCTGGATACGGCCCTGCCATGGGTTGATAAGCCGTCATATGTTGCTGTAGTACACAATATTGAGGTAATGTGCTTCCATGTACCTCCACAGTGTGTAACTTCACTCCCAAAGTAACAACCTTGTTTTATAACCTTGTTTGATCACTATTCTGTGCCAAACTTTACCTGAAGTCACGAACATTCGACTATAAGGCGATATATGAACGATATGTCGACGAAAAATGGATATTTTTGACACAAATCACCACTTATAATGCTATCCCATGGCTCCACAGACATTATATGGTCATATATAACATCACAGAGTATTGCCACTGTCTGATATACCTATATATGTTGACACAAGGTTATATCTGGGAGCTTTTAAAAAAAACGTTTTTTATTTAAAAACGTTTTTTTTTTTTAACATCGAGTTAAAAAAAAACGTTTTTTTCCAACCCTAGATCGGGATCGGGATTGGGGTCTAGCGATAGAGATTTTCGTCACTGTTATGGCATTCACAGTGGTTCATAAAGGTCTCAAAACACTGTTATATGCCAGAAAAGTCACATAAAATGGATGCTGGGGGTTTGCGTTCACATTTTTGCACGCAAAAATGTATTTTCTTCACTTTTTATAATTTGCACAATTTTTTCCGGGATCGGTATCCCGGACATGGGAGATTCTCGGGATCGGGATTTGAAAGTTTTCGGTATCGGGATCGGGATTGGTATTTTTGGATTTCGGGATAGGGATTGGGGTTT
>CAXIWS010000370.1:0-13510 GCA_964036195.1 Sphaerolaimus hirsutus
CTTACCGAAATAAAGTGTCCAAACAGGATATATTTGGATAAAACTTAGATATTTAGCTACACAAACTATGTCTATGTGTAGCTGTGATGCAAATAAGCAGTAATAAATACATCATGTACCTTACATACATGATGTACATCATTCCATAGGGGGGTATTTCGAGGGGGGTTGTTATTTCCCCAGCCCATTTTGAGGGGGGTTTATTCGAGGGGGGGGGGTATTTCAAGGGGGATAATTCGAGGTAATACGGTAAGTATGTTTTTGTGAAAGTGCGGACATAAGTATCCCGCTCTCACGTTATCGACTAAGACATAAGTAATTTTGGACGCATAGTTTGCGGTCCGCCGTAGACGCAAGCCTCCATTTGAAGCACATTGCGTGGAAATGCTAGTTCGATGTGCAATGTCTTGCAAATGTCTTATAGTGCCCAGGTGCAGTTTTTGGCTCGCCGTACATATGTAATGTATTCGTCGTGTGATTTAGAAAACAAGTGCTATGTATTTAGAGAACTTGTTTTTGCTTGTTTTATTTTTTATGTATACTCGGCGGACCGCAAACTATGTGCAGAATCCTACCATAATTTAATGAATAAAATCTTGTGATAAATTTCGTAATTAATTGTTCCGCGGTAAAAACGAAATGTTATGATGAAAAACTGTCGAATTTTTGGTTCATTATTCAGATGGGTTATGGTAGGTTTCCATACTAAGTGTGATGTCCGCCTGGTATACGTAGGTAAATAATTATACCTGGGTGAAACCATGATGTGTTTTAGGCGGGGTAAACCCGGGGTCTCCAAGATTTTGGCCCTCGCGGGAGCTGGATAGATAGAAAATCGCTCCTCGGGAGGGATAGATAGCTGAAAAAAATATCTGGGGGGGCTGGGGGGGGGGGGCTCGCGGGGGCAAAATATATAGGCTTTTCCAGTGAATAGAAGGTCGAAAGGGGAAAAATCGCTAATAATCGGTTAAAAGTGGCCAGAAGTATGTTTAACATAGCTAAAAACAGGCATATAACCATGCATATAGCCGGAGAGCACGATTTTGAAGGTGAAAAACTATAAAAATGTGCAAAATTGTTGATTTTTAGCGAAAATTGGGGCTAAATTTATCAAAAACCACTCCTGGTGCCGGTTCCGCAAGTGGACAAGTTAAGAGTTAAAAGTTAAGAGTTGAGTAAAAAGACAAATGGCGAGTTAAGAGTAAAGTTAAAGTTTAAGAGAAAAGTTAAAGTTTAAGAGAAAAGTTAAAATTTAAGAGAAAAGTTAAAAGTTGAGTTAAAGGTTAAGAGTTGAGTTAAAGGTTAAAAGTTGAGTTAAGAGTTAAAAGTTGAGTTAAGAGTTGAGTTAAGAGTTAAGAGACAAGTGGAAAATGAAGGTAAAAAAATATAAAAAAATAAAAATATGAAATTGGTATCGATACGGCTGTTCGCTGGCATGGTGCCAATGTTGTATGCACGTCATTTGAAAATAACGTATCCAAAAAAATTATCGCTAAAAAAAGAAAAAATCGCCGAACGTTGTTTCGAAATGGCCGTGCGGGGACAAAATATTATTGAAGATCAGCGTATCGCGCTTCTGCAACGAATGACCCATTTGTCTTTTAAATCAACTTTTAACTCATCTTTTAACCTTTAACTCAACTCTTAACATTTAACTCAACTTTTGACTCAACTTTTAACCTTTAACTCAACTCTTAACTTTTAACTCAACTTTTGACTCAACTTTTAACCTTTAACTCAACTCTTAACTTTTAACTCAACTTTTGACTCAACTTTTAACCTTTAACTCAACTCTTAACTTTTAACTCAACTTTTGACTCAACTTTTAACCTTTAACTCAACTCTTAACTTTTAACTCTTAACTTGTCTACTTGCGGAACTGGCCCCAGATAGATAGATAGCTGAGCGATTTGGGGGGGTCTTTGTGGGTAGTAGCGAAAAATTTTGCCTCGGGATAGATAGATAGCTGGCGGATTTGGGGGGGGGGCAGCCCCCCCCCCCAGCCCCCCCCCCTAGGAGACCCCTTGGGGTAAACTCCACGTTTCTCAACGTGCGGAATGTGCACGAAATGAGAGTTTTCTGGCTCGGACAGTGAGAAATAAACGAAAAAGATTGTTTTTAGACCGAAATCGGCCATTATCCAATACAAGGGTGCGGGTGGTGCTATACACGGGGATGGCAGCTTATGTGTACATATACCTGCCATGTTAGAAATCATGGGGGTTGGTAGAGGGGGTCTTGTCAGAAATTATGGTAGCGTACCGCGAAATTGGAAAATTTTCCACACGGTATGAAAATTTAGTACGGTAATGCTGCGATTACGGCTCGGGCGTAAAATTGACCAGGCGTAAAATTGATTTTGGACGTAAAATTTATTACAGATGAATGGATAAAGATACAACATTGTTATTTCAGTCAAAGAAAGCTTAGATGCAGACGTTCCCTTGTGTCCAAAGCTCATGAGTTTATTTCAATCGTACCGGGAGTTATGAATTTGAGCACAATTTTTTCAATTATACGCTGTAAGTTGCGTAAAATTAGGGTGTAAAATTAACAAAAATTGCGCCAAAATTCATAACTTCTAGTACAATTAAAATAAACTGATGAGCTTTGGACACAAGCAACATCTGCATGTGCGCTTTCTTTGACTGAAATTACAACACCATATCTTTATCCATTCACCTGTAATTAATTTTACACCCAAAATCAATTTTACGCCAGGTCAATTTTACGCCCGAGCTGTAATCGCAGCATAATCGCCGTACAGTCTCCTGCAAAATGAATATAGCATTCCATATTTCCTGTTTTCCGACATAAATAAATATTTACCACATTAACTGCATTACATTATGACTGCATAATCATAATAATCATGCAACTGAAGGCAGCCGCTCTGGCAAAATAATAATCATTGAACAAACCAAAGCCATAAATCTAAGTTACTGACTCTGCAGATACTTAAAAGCTTTGTTCTTGATTAGCGAGCACTGTAAAATGTAATATTTACTTCGTACGGTTTAATTAACAATTTGAATCGCTCACCCTAACATGGACCCTGTCAAGTGACAAGTGACAAGTAAAGTTTCGAATTTTCGGCTAGTCATTTTAAGGCGCCAGCACCGGTGCTGGTGCGGTGCGCTTTCAATCCACTGTCATCATTTTAATCACTTCATCAAAGCGAGTGCCACATTATTTGATCATTTTAGGCGTTTGACCATCAAAATCGATAGAGAATTCATGGAAAAATGCAGTTTCGAAGAAGTGGCCACTAAGAAACTACCCGATTATTACTTCGGAACCGCCAGCCCGGTGCGGTGCTTTTCGGTGCTAGCACCGGCAGTCGGACGGTGCCCCTCCGGTTCCGGTGCCTTTTTTGCGAATGGTGTCGGTGCGGTGCGGTGCGCCTTGTTGCCGGTGCCACGTGCACTTTCTGAGGACTGGCAGGGGGTGCCGGTGCGGTGTGGTGCCATATTTCCCGGTGCCCTTAACATCACTACCCTGCACCAAATGAGCAACCAATAAAGTTTCTTTATTGCGAATATTCATAAAAATTTCCAGTGAAAATGTGACATGAATTTGAAACTTTTCCTTCACTTCTCGACGTTGACATTATGCGAAATCGGCCCCTTATGAAAAATGTGATTGATTTATCCGGTAATGTCACTTGATCCATAAAATATGATTGGTTTAAAATGAAAATGGCGCATATTGCCCACGGCGCCATGTGCAGTTGCTGTTGTTTTTAAGCCTACGATAAGTCTGCTTCAGTTGAACAATGGAAATTTGTTCTAAAGAATTGTGATGTTCCTTGTATGTAGACCTTGAATTTCTGGAAGTAGATACCGCATTTCCTCGAAATACCCCTCCCCTCGTTTGACGCCCCCCCCTCTCGAGACCACTATGAAACAATCACCCCCCCCCCCTCGAAATACCCCCTCCAGATTGAGTGTAAAGAGAACGTACATGACAAATACTGCAGTTTGTGTTCTGCGTAGTGCAGAACACACGTTCAAACAATGTCGTAATCACGTTAGAACAGTGTTTATACCATCTACGTACTACTATTAGTCTACAGGAGTCTATACATGTCAGTTATTGATGCATTTTTCTACCCCAGTGTACATCACAAACGACGATTTTGTACTAGGATCAAAAAAATTTCTGGTGAAATAACCCCCCCCCTCGAAATACCCCCCCCCTCGTTTAAACCCCCCCCCCCCCTCTCGGGACCACTATGAAACAATCACTCCCCGGGGGGTATTTCGAGGAAATACGGTAGTCCTATTTTTAGTGATTCTGCGCTCATTCACATGTTTTTAGACGCTTTGCCACATGCGCCGGAATTTTTCTTTATTTATGTAAAATACCTAATCTCTACGCCCCCTCACATATGCTTACAGGGCTGTATACAAGGGGGGCGTTTGGGGGGGGGGCTCAGCCCCCCCCCGTTCGCCGGTTTCCGTAAACAAGCACCCCCCCGCCCTAGAATCCTGGATACGTCACTGTATGCTTATGTAGTAATTAATTGTACACATTTTGTTTTTTTTTCCAGTTTATTTTGTAGTGAGTTCAATCAACTAGTACGCTTAGCAGTGCAGGAGGCATAGGGGATTTTGAGGGTATTATTTTAGGGGGGGGGGGTCTGCCCCCGAGCACGTGCTAATAACTAAGGAACGGCTTGGTAGAAAATGTTGAAATTTTGATATATTATGGTTTCAGGTCGGGGCTAATTACAAGTCCGACGAAATTTTGCTACGACACCCCTGACTGGAGATAGGGTGTATGGCAGGAGGGCGCCCGTGTGTCTGCACTACATGAAAAAATCTCTCATTATGAGCGCAAATATAAAGAAAATTTAATTTTGACAAACAAAAATTCAAAAATGATAATTTTTCCCAAAAAAATTTTTTTTTTTTTTTTGGGGGGGGGGTTTAGAATAGAACAGTTGGCAAAAAAATAAAAAAATTGTGAATAGTTTATAAATTTTTGGAACATTTTAGTTGGCATGTAAGTGCAAGGAAAATAAACGCACTGTGGTGGGAAAAATAAGGTAAAAATTAAAAATGAGTGAAGACATACAGCACCAGTTTGAAAGCTGTTGCGCTACATTATTAAACACAATTACAATTGGAAAGTTTCAAAACTTATATAGAAAACATTTAAAAACTCAAAATGTTATTAAAAGTTTATAAATTTCGAAATTCAAAAATGCTACAGGAATAATTCAAAAATGCAGAAATTAATTGAAGGAAAACACTTGAAAATTAAAATAAATAAATTTTCATACAGTTTCCCATCGTTATCTGCATTCTGGCGCCCCTCTGTCTGCATTCAAGAAAACCCAGACTGCAGTTTTACATTATTTTCAATTCCTCCATTATTGCATGCAATCAGCACAATGCATTATTTATGTAAAAAGGTGTTGAATTTTTGTTGCCCGACGCATTTTTTCGCGGGTAACCCGATTGATTTACTTTACGGGCCGCGCCAAATCGACATTAACCGCGCTAAATATAATCACTGATAAAATTCATCTGATGTCGCTCCCAGACCGGACCGTTCAAAATGCCTTGTAAAAAATAAAATGTCATGCAAAGTGCCAAAAGTCATGTAAAATTCCCTGTAGAATGGCATTGCATGACTTTTGACACTTTGCATGACACTTGACACTTTACAGGTTCCGGGAATGGCCCCTGGTGGCCTGAAAAACTATTCGGGCCAATTATATTTAGTTAATGGAATGCGCCAGCTTTTGTTCCTTTTCGTTCCCGCAATCTTACATTGCCCAGCGAGCCCCGGTATTTGCCTGTAAATGCTCCGGCTCCCGTAAATACCTGAATACCTTGCGTTGCACCTTGAATATCCCATTGAATACCTTATTACCTCGCCCCCTCGCCTTGAATACCCCCATTGAATACCCCTCGAATACCCCCATTGAATACCCCTCGAATACCCCCATTGAATACCCCTCGAATACCCCCATTGAATACCCCTCGAATACCCCCATTGAATACCCCTCGAATACCCCCATTGAATACCCCTCGAATACCCCCATTGAATACCCCTCGAATACCCCCATTGAATACCCCTCGAATACCCCCATTGAATGCCTCCACAGCAGTGGAAAGCAAAGCCGTTAATCGCAAAAAAATTTACCTTCGGCAAAATTGTAATTTTATCCGCGGACGTTATGTTATGCATTTTTCTTTGTAAATACGTTCGTTGCACTCGAATCCACCTTTTCCTTTTTTAAATATTTATTGTGAAAGTGCATACATAAGTATCCTGCTCACGCGTTATCGACTACAACATAAGTAATTTTGGGTGCATACTTTGTTCTCCGCTGAGTAAAGGATGTTTTTCTCATCCACTGTTTTTGTTATTTGTTGGTAGGGGGTGGATTACGGTTGACAAGCGATTTTATTTTAAAAAGTCCGCTTTTTAGAACTGCAGAATCCGATTTTTTTGAAATAGCCATCAAATTTTTAGTAGTTATGCAATAGGTAAAATGTAAACAGTTTGTGTGCAAGCATGCAGTTTCACATGTTGAATAACTGTGCTGCTTGTATTGACCCACCATCTTCTGAGTAAATCGCCAACTTACCTATGTAATTTACTAGGTATACTCGTCAGATCGGAAAGTATGTGCAGAATACTACCATAATTTAATAAATAAGATCTTTTAGTTTAATTTTGTAATTTATTATTCCATAGTAAAGATGGAATATTATGATGCAAAAACTGTATAATTTTTTGTTCATTATTCACATGGTTTATGGTAGGTTTCCATACTAAGTGTGATGTCGTCCAAGTATAATCAATTTAGTCACAAAAGTTGCTGGCTGAGCAAATGGTTGATGTGCAATTCAATCAGACAATACATCCACTGAATCAGTATTGTATTAAATAAGAGACACAGAAAAGAGTATTAAGTTTCGGCTATTCACATAGGCCCCGGCGGGGGACCGGTCCCCGGCAAAAAATAAATTTTTTCTTAAGTCAATCATTGGTGTGTATGGGTTGATGCATGTTAACTAGGTGAATTAACACCAAATTAGCATGCACAAAATTTCTGCAAGTCGGTTTCACCCGCCGATGCATATTTTTTTGGGGGTGTACAAATTTAGTTTGATTTGTCTCAAATTTGGCATGCGTGTACTCTTTCGTTTAATGAGTTCGCATGCCAAATTTGAGATTAGAGCGGTTAGTGAGTTGTATTTTTTTACACTTCGATTTTCGTTGATCACTGTATTTTTGTATAGTGATCGAAATCCCAGTCAGGGACAAAAATTCTTTGTTTACTGAAAAAAAAATTTCTCTCCGGGAACGTTTGGCCCTGGTCGGGGCCATTTCTATTGCCACCGGGGACCGGGCCCTGGTGGGATTTCGATCACTATACAAAAATACAGTGAAATTTGTCTCAATACAAGGTATGGTGTGATGCAGTTAACTTCCTGTTCCTAGCTTGTGAAAATGAAAAATTCACAACAAAGTGCAGAAAATGCTGCTTGAGTTTGGTGCATAGATGATGCTCTTTTAATGAGCAAAAGCCTATTCATTCAATCAAGTGCCTGTTCATTTGTTGCAATCAACATTAAATGAATTATCAAATAAAACCTCTAAACATGTATTAATACATCAATGATAGTGTTGTTTAGATTTGAGAAAAATTCTCTGGAGTGAATTAATGAGTTAAAAATATGATGTCTACAAGACTACAATCTGTATAGTATTTGATTCACACCATTTACTTATTTTTGATTTTACTTTCATAATGTTTTTTTTCAGATAGATTTGCCACCACACAATGATAATATTTGGTTTTTCACCAAATTACTGAATAAATTTTTCATTTTTCAATATTTTTCCATATTTTTTTCTTCTTAAATTAACAGTCAACAGTATATCAACTATTTATGTGAGTGCAATTAAATATGGTTAGTGCACCTGCACCCACAATGATCACAACAACATTTTTCCTATGCAAGTCATTATTTTCTCTGATCTAGTTGAAGTGCATGTAGGCACACTTTGCACTGGGTTTGACCCACACAATAATTTTACCATGAATTTAGTCAGTGCATAGTTGGCATTCTTTGCATTTGGAGCGAATAGACGCTGTATTTGTAGACATATTGTCCGCAAACAGATTTGATCTTCTGGTGCCATGTAAAAGACCCTTTAAAGTGTCAAGTGTATCCTACTATTATTTTAGTGTATCCAAATCTTATTTTTTTGTATCCAAACCTGACACATGACATTTTACAGGGTCGATTACATGACACATGACATTTTACAGGGTCTTTAACATGAGACATGACATTTTACAGGGTCTTTTACACTTTACAGAGTCTTTTTACAATGTCTGGGAGTGGCACCTGGTCTGCGGTTTTTTTTAGCTGATTGAATCCACAACCAAACCTGCAGGACTTCATCAGCTGATCAAATCGAACACATTATTGCGGAGTAGTTATTTTCCCCTTGTTTTCATGGCTTTTCATCAAATTCCCTGGCGTAAATAGCATCCCTTTCTGTAGGGGTCTCAAATGGGGGGTAGTTGGGGTGAGGACTGGGGGGAGGGGGTTACCCCCAAATTGATCAGCTATCTATCTATCCCGAAGGCATAATTTTTGCACCCCCCCCCCCACGCCCAGCAGTCTATCTCTCCTGGGGGTCCTCCATTAATTTTCCCTCGCTTTTCTTTTACACGTAAGGCGCGTATTGATTGTTGCTTGCATTGTTGCTTTTAAGTGCGTGTGGTAAGCTGTGAATCATCCGAAGAAGTGTATTGTGTTTTTACCGTATTACCGTATACCGTATTTCCTCGAAATACCCCCATCTCATGGGGGTTTATTTTTTCGCCAGCAAGTTTTGTGGTCAGCCAGCAGGTCAAAAACTGCGTTATTTCCAGAGTTGCGAAAGTGTATTTACACTTACCCGAAATACCCGGGTAAATGGGTATTTATATTTACACTTACACTTACACTTTCATAAAATACCCATACACTTTTTTTACACTTTCCTGAGCAAAATACCCGGGTACAGAAAGTGTATTTTTTTCTTTCAGATGGCCCTGTTTTATGCTTTTGAGAAAGCATAAAAAAGGGTCCTGTACAAAAAATAACTGCACAGTGCACACATGCAGTTAAGGAATTACGGCCGGAATTATGCAGCCTATGCATTGAATGTATAAAATATGGCAAATGTACAAACTAGCACTATCTCAGTACCTTTGATCAGTACGTTCTACAGTTTCATCATACTTTTGTAAAAAGGGCAAGATCAATGGAAATTCACTAGCTGGACACAAAGTCAACTGGCATTGACATTTGCTGCATGTCCATTCTTGCATTTAAGCAGTGTGTATCGCATTGCTTAATCAGTAAAATATCAACACTGAAAAAGTGTCATTGTTAGGGAACTTCATACCACTACAGTATTTTTTACAGTACGAAATGTTTTATAAAAGGCAGTAAAATGTGAAATAATGAATGAAAATGACAAATAAATTGATCTAAAGATGAAAACAGTGGTGTTTTCTAATGCTCAACAGTGAGAGCTCTTTCAAAAAAAAATTTTACACTTACACTTTTTATTACACTTTCCTAGGTATTTTTAAAATACCTTACACTTTTGGTACCCATACTCAACATTTGGAAAGTGTATTTACGCTTACACTTACACTTTCCAAAAATACCGGTATTTTAACAACTCTGGTTATTTATCATGTATTTACATTCTCTTCACACTCAACTTGGGTGGGATGGGGGTATTTTGAGGGGGATTTAGTATTTCCCCATCTAGCTCAGACGTGGGGGTATTTCGAGGGGGGGGGGGTAATTCAAGGGGGATAATTCGAGGTAATACGGTAGTTCTGTTTATAAGTTTTAGTATCAATAAATTAATGCAGATGCATTCATATTGACTTTCGAAATACTTGAGCCAGTTTTCGCAACAAGAACATGCAATTTCTGCCAGAGAACATCGCAAATACCTAGTTGATAAAATGTGATTAATCAGCAAATACAAAAATTAATTACTTTCAAAATTGAAGATAACCATCTTTCATGCTTTTCCAAAGCTCTACAGTGATTAAATTACCACAGTACACTGGCCATCATTTTTTACATATTTATAGCTTTTAATTTCATCTGTCTCCCTCAGTGGTGATTTCGAAGAAAAATATGACTCAATCCAAAAAAAAACAAATGTCAAACTTTTTTGGCCAAAATTCCGATCCCGATCCCGAAAATTTAAAAATTAAACAATCCTGACCCCCAAAATTCAATCCCGTTTGAACCATAGTTTGGTGTATTTAGTACCCCCTGAAAAAAACTTTGAACACACATCACATTTCTATTAAATTGTTTAGTAGATTAATGTGCCCTTCCCCTTGCACACAGACAGTGTAATTAATTAATCGCTTTCTAATTACTCTGGTAAATTATTGAAGGGCAGCCAGCGACAAATAATTCAACTTAACACCGCGAAGGTGTAGCCCAGTTAAAATTGGAATTTATTTTGTGGGCGGAGCTAAATATTTCGGCTGTCTAAGCGATTCCACGCTATTGCACAAAATTGATATTCCTGTTTCCGAGTTTTGGAAACTCCCGTTTCCGTGATGAAAGGTAAGCTGGGTTGCGTAGACTTTTTACTGAATTTTGCGACGTTCCCATGTGTATACCGAAAAATATTACCTATTTACCGTATATCCTCGAATACCGTATTTCTTCTAATAGAAGAGCCGTTCTATTTTTTTCGTCAACTTTTTTACCTGCTGTTCTATTAGAGGTGCCGTTCTATTGGAGGCTGCCGTTCTATTTTTTCACCTGTACTTTTCAGACATTTTTCATTTGAACATAGTGTTTTTAATGAAAAATGAACAACATTTTACTATCAGAGCATCAATTCAAACAAAACCAAATATTGAAATAACCCTGAATCATAGTTCTGAACACCTTGGATGTTTTCTGATATTTGTGTGTTCTGGCACTCTTCCAACGTAATTTCTACATGCCGTTCTGTTGGAGGTGCCGTTCTATTGGAGGCTGCCGTTCTTCAATCAATTCGTGAGTGCAAAAAAATACCAAAACCTGCCGTTCTATTGGATGTGCTGTTCTATTGGAGGTATGCCGTTCTATTAGATGAAATACGGTATGACCCCCTTGGATAACTCACTCCCTTGAATATTAACCCCCTTTCTGCCGAGTGAGGCAAAAATAGGTAACTCCCCCCTCAAAAACTCTGACAACAATAATTCCCTGGCGGTCTTATTCGAGGACATACGGTATATCTAAATTTGTTTTTCTTTGCGGTGCATGGCTACGGCATTTATCGCAAATTTTTCTGGTATTTTTTTGATCAAAAGTGTAGCAGTTGATTGAACTTACTACAAAATGTTAGAATTTTGTGCAAAGTATGCGGCTCGCCCGCTCAGTACAACGAGTTACCTTTGTGAAATCGCTGGAAAAATACGTATTTATATAACCGAGCTATAAATGTAGCCGAAAATAGCGATTTTGGAATTTAAATTTTTCGAAATGGCGCAAAGTTGAGTGATTTTGAGTAAAAATATAAGAAAATGTTTTGTTTGTTTGTTTATTTGTTTTGGGGGGGGGGCTCAGGGGATAGTAGTAGTAGCCACAAATTTTCCCTCGGATCGGAATATATACCGTATTACCTCGAATTATCGGTACGAAAATTCCTGACGAAATAATAACCCCCCTCGAATTAACCTCCCCTCAAATTTTGCTGGCTAAATAATAAACCCCCTGGGGGTATTTCGAGGTAATACGGTAGATAGCTGAGCGGCATCCGAGGGGTGGCACAGCCTTCATTGGATACTTATTGGAATTGGATATATCGTGTCCAAAAAAGTGTGAATAGCGCTATGAATTTTTCGGTGTTTTAGTCAATTTGACATGGCACTTTATGACCAAATTGAGTTGAATAGCTGAACAATCTAAATCTCCGTAAACCACGGATTATTCATGCTGATTTTTGAACACGATGGTGATATTAATTGTTATATTATAACTTGCTTCATGACAAATGTTCAGTGTTATATTCATCCGTTCTAACGTAATTAATTTGATGTGTAACTTCAATTTTCAATTCAGCGCAATTTTTCATTATGCCATAACTTGGGCTTGACATGCAATGATCCATTCCATACTGATAGATGACTCATATGTAATTTCACACAAATAAAAAAAAAATTTTAATGGGTATATTTCACAAACGACCATGCACAAATTTTTAAACTGGGATTGTGATTAGTTTGTCATATTTGTGGTGTTTGTCTGAATAAATACAAATATGATAATAATTAAACAATCTCGTGAAAATCAGCAAAAATTTAAGCATACCGTCAGGCCCAGGAGCCAGTTCCGCAAGTAATAAAGTAAATAGTAAAAAGTAAAGAGTAAAGTAAAATGATTAATGACTTTTTTATTAAACATTTCATCGTTATTTTGCGTTTGTCCCTATATTACTGTATTTCCTCGAAATACCCCCCGGGGGTGATTGTTTCATAGTGGTCCCGAGAGGGGGGGGGGGTTATTATTTCACAAGAAAATTTTTGAAAACCAAGTACGAAATTGTCGTCTGAAACGTACGCAGACGTCGAAAAATGCAACAAAAACTGCCATTTATAGGTTCTGTAGACTAATATTAGTATGTAGATGGTATGTACACTGTTCTAACGTGACACCGACATTGTTTTAACGTGTGTTCTGCAGTACACAGAACACAAACTACAGTTATTGTCATGTACGTTCCCTTTACACTCAATTTGGGGGGGGGGGTATTCGAGGGGGGGTGATTGTTTCATAGTGGTCCCGAAAGGGGGGGGGGGGGGGTATTTCGAGGGGGGGGGTGATTGTTTCATAGTGGTCCGAGAGGGGGGGGGTATTTCGAGGAAATACGGTATTTACTTTTTACTTCGCTCCTCACTTTACTGTTTACTTTTTACTTTACCTTTCATTTTACTTTTTACTTTATTCTTAAGTTAAGTTTTCACTTTACCTTTCACTTTTTTTTAGGTACTAAAACTACTAGGCTATTACTTGCCATTTGTCATACTACTTTAATCTTCAGTTTTTACTCTTAACTTTATCACATGCGGAAGTGGCCACAATAATACATTATTCAAGCGAATAGTATACTTGTAATTTATAAGGCATGACTTCTATTTACATGGCATGTGTTTTTATTTATAACTTTGCTTATCACATCATTCAACACTTATCACTTGACAAATGGCCACCTGGAGTATTTCTGCTATATTTAGTTGTCACAGTAAAATTATCTACAATTTCTGCCATGCTAATTTGCATGTCATTTCTGCTAAGTGCAAAAATTAGTCTGAAAGCATGCAGATTAGAAATTCCGTGCTAATTGGCAATGTGTCAGACAGACTGAGGATACTTGGGCTTTGGACACACATTTTCAGTGTATAATTGTTTGATTAGCAGGCTTTTATCGCCTTTTACGACATTGATTTTACGAT
>CAXIWS010000372.1:0-41044 GCA_964036195.1 Sphaerolaimus hirsutus
CACGCTGCCATGCAAAAGTTTGGTGAAATTGTATCCTTGTGATACAATTTGCTGTGTTGATAGCCTATACCATTAATAAAGGTATAAATTAACCTTGATATACTTCTTTTGATAGCTCAATCTTCAAATGGCAAGATATTTATGATATATTACTTTTCTGCATTCAAAAGCATACATGTTTGGACATGGCGTCCACTTTTTGTTGGCTTTAGCCATTTTTTATGGGATATACTTCTTTTAGGTGGCCACTTGCCCACTAGGATATCTATTATTAATATCAAAAATGATGTCATGATTTAGAAAACCACAAATGTGCAGTGTGTGTGGTTCATAATACCACAACTGTGAAGTATAACATAAATACCACACCTTTGACTATGAATATGGTAAATGTTGAGTACATGATGTGAAAGCTGTTGTAATTATTGGAAAATGTAATTGGAAGATAAATAACATTACCGAATTTTTATTATACGCCAGCAACTAGAGTATAATGTAAAATTTAAACAAATAAAAATAAAATAAAAAATTAAAGTAAAATAAATAAAATCAATAATCAATAATAATAATAAATTTAACACCAATCAGAAATTGTGTTTAAAAAAATAAGAATAAAAATAAAATTATAAAAATAAAATTTAAGCTAAAATCAAAATAAATAAAAAACCAAAATAATTTTTTTTTACAAAAATTAAATTTTTATATAATTCATTTATTTTGATTTTAATGTAAATTAAAATATAAAAAAGTAGATACAAATAACTTAAAATGATAAAAAGCTAAAATATAATTAATACAAATATTGATTTATTTCAATTTTCAAACAAAAAATATATTTTTTTTTCCATTTTTGAAATACAAATAAATTCAAACCAAAATAATAAAATCTAACCAAAATAAAAATATTACAAAAATTAAATTTTTATATAAAGATAGTTTATTAAATTAAAAAATTAAATTTAATAATCAATAAAAGAATAAAATTGAAAAGTGAATAATTTAGAATGATAAAAAGCTATAAAGATATAAAAATATAAAATAAAATTTTTTTCAATTAAAAAAAAAAATCAATTGTTTCCATTTTTTATACAAATAAATTTAACCTAAAATCAAAATAATAAAAAAACTTACCAAAAAAATACTACAAAAATTCAATTAAAATAAAAAAATTATCTATTTTGTTTTTAATATAAATAAATGAAAAAACATACGTAGATAAGAATAAAATTAAAAAGCAAATAATTTACAATGATATAAAGATATAAAGCTATAAGGATATAAAAATATAAAATAAAATTTATTTCAATTTTCAAAAAAAATCAATTGTTTCCATTTTTTATACAAATAAATTTAACCTAAAATCAAAATAATAAAAAACTTACCAAAAAAATACTACAAAAATTAAATTAAAATATAAAAATAATCTATTTTGATTTTAATATAAATAAAATTAAAAAAATAAAGTAGATAAGGATAAAATTAAAAAGCAAATAATTTAAAATGATATAAAGATATAAAGCATAAAGATATAAAAATTTTTTATTTATTTTTATTTTAAAAAATCAATTGTTTCCATTTTTTATACAAATAAATTTAACCTAAAATCAAAATAATAAAAAACTTACAAAAATTAAATTAAAATATAAAAATAATCTATTTTGAGTTTAATATAAATAAAATTGAAAAAATAAAGTAGATAAGGATAACATTAAAAAGCAAATAATTTAAAATAATATAAAGATATAAAGCTATAAAGATATAAAAACAAAAAAAAATTATTTATTTCTTTTCATTAAAAAAAAATCAATTGTTTCCATTTTTTTATACAAATAAATTTAATCTAAAATCAAAATAATAAAAAACTTACCCAAATAAAAAAATATTACAAAAAGTAAATAAAAATATAAAAATAATCTATTTTGATTTTAATATAAATAAAATTATAAAAATAAAGTAGATAAGAATAAAATTAAAAAGCAAATAATTTAAAATGATATAAAGATATAAAGCTATGAAGATATAAAAATATAATATAAAATAATTTATATTTTTATATTTTCAAACAAAAATCAACAATTTTTTTTCCAAATTTGTTTAATACGAATAAAATTACATTAACAATCTAAATATTAAATGTGAAAAACTAAAATTAAAATTGAAAAAATATATAATAGAAAAACAACAAAATAAAATTTTAAATGATTCAAAATTTATTAATTTAAAATTAAATTTTAAAATTAAAAAATAAATGGTGCCACTCCATAATGGCACACTTTGGTGTCATAACCCTTGAAAAACCACATGGTGACAGTATCAAGCAATTATGAAGTATCAAGCAGCACTTTCATCACTTGTGCGCATTTTACACAAAACACGCAAAGTTGAATAACTTTTCTAAATCTCAACCAAAATTGGTGAAATTGGGCTCATTTGAAAGCCCTTGTCCCTGCGCACATCAACAAATTTTTTTTATTCCCTTGTTTGTATTCAATTTTTTTATTTATTCATGTTTGAAAACTTTAAACAACTACAGTCCTAAAGTGGGCGGAGCCTGTAAAGAGTTTTTTATAAAATAATAAATTGCATCATATGCTCTTTCATATGAGCCATCACCCATGAAGATTGGTTGTGTTTTAGAGAAGTTATTACACTTTGAAATTTTTCATCCCAACAACAACAACAACAACAAGAACAAGAACAGCCTCTCAGAACGAAAATGTTGGATAACTTTTTTGAAACTCAACCAATTGGTCTGAAAATTGGAGACATGGTACTTCTCGACACGGGCTTTCCAACAGTATAAACGGTTTTATTATACCTCGTGGCATTCTGCCGTTATTCTAATTTCAATTATCGAATTTCCGCATTTAGGTGTGTCTGACCATATTATGGGTGGGACGCTTGCGCCCTCCCTCGGCAGCGAGGGATGGCGCTGGCGCGCCCACCCGATTTAAGAAATATGTAAGCAGATAATGTCGAATGAGATCAAAGGAACATCTATAATATTGTAAAAACTGTGAAAACTTTTTCTCTGACAGCACTCGATAAAATTTTTACGTTTATGTTTTATTTTATGTTTTCCTAGGTATTTTAAAAATACCCTACGTTTTAGTATTTATACTTCTGAATTCTAAAAGGTATTTACATTTATGTTTACATTTTCCAAAAATACCTGTATTGTAACAACACTGAGTATACCAGTATTTTTTTAGGGGTAACGTACATGTGTTTACACAGTAATTAAGTATCTGTACTTATCGAGTAAACATAAACACGTTTTTACAACTATGGTAAGGTGATGGAAAAGTGCAAGAAAAAAGGGTGCCAACTGCCAAGCGCCAATGGCGCCATGGCACCATTCCTCATAAGAGCGCCAGGTGCCAAGGGCACCACGGAAAGGGCGCCATTCTGAAACAAAGCGCCAGGCGCCAGGGACCACAGGAAAAGGGCGCCAAGCGCCACTGGCGCCATGGCGCAGCGCGCTTTGGCGCCCTTAAATGGCGCCAGCGCCACAGGGTCAAAACACCTATAGTATACCTACAAAAACCTACTGAAAAAACCCGTCCAAACATAAATTTTCCGGTTTGAATTTGGCAGTTGAAAACGTGGTATGCAGAAATTTTCGGTTTCAGTGTGTGTGGCCCCATTGTCAAATCATTTTTATATCATTATATTGTCCAATCTTTTCACGTCGAGATGTCGTCGGATCTTTTTACGTCAACATGTCGTTGGATCTTTCTACGTCAGATAGCTGTAATTCAAAAATCTTTTTACGTCAAAACTTTTCGCGTCAAACATTCCACGTCATCATTTCACGTTACATGCTCGAGCTCTAATTCCGGCTTTAAGGGGGGATTATTCGAGGGGGGGGAATTATTATTTCCTCACTCTTTTTACAGGGGGGGATTATTCGAGGGGGGGAATTATTCAAGGGGGGGTATAATTCAAGCAAATACGGTAAGCACTACATTCAAATTTAATCCATTGCCAGCACACACACTAGTTTACCAACACGAAATGCTCGACCGTTTTGGTAAACTGTTTTGACAAAACAGTACGAAACACCGTACAAATCTGTACTGTGTTTCATACTGTTTTGCCAAAACAGTTTACCAAAATTGTCGAGCATTTCGTGTTGGTAAACTAGTGTGTGTGCGGCCATTAGATTCCACTTAATCTATTGTCAATTTTCTATTTGTACACAACTACGCGCACAGACTCCTTTCATGTCTGCTGAGTTTATCACACAGCCTTAATGATATTGTTTCTGTGATTTTCTCATGCATATATAAACACTCAGTCATATATAAAAATTCCATGTGTTTTTTTTGTACACAGGAAAATGTAATTATGTCCAAAAAGTTTAGCAACCTAAAACATTCAAAATTCCATATTCTGATCAACAACACATCTTTGAGTTTCCACTTCTAAAAGCTTATAACTCAAGAATGTCAAAACTCAAACAGATGTGTTAAGCATGAAAATCGTGTCTACAATGGGTCCCACACATTTTTAATCATTTTACAGCTTTTTAAGTGTCACTATCCACTTTTTTAGGCCGTTTTAGGCTGCAAAATTGTGTCGCGCAGTTTTTGCGCAACACAAGTTTGTTGCGCAGGTAGTGATGCAATGGCTTCATGGCGCTGGTCGTCACGTGCCATTGAACGGTGCCAAACGGTGTTGTGCCATGACATGACACCACTTGTGCATGACACACATTTTGCGTGCAGGTTTTGGTGCAACAAAGGTTTCTTGTGCAGGAGACAACGCTGGTGATGGAATGCCGCAATAGCCTCAAATGGTGCCAGCATGATGGCGCCATTCCATTACTACAAGTTTTTCCAAATTTGTTTGATTAATACATGAAATAAATTCATTGTTTTGTTTTTGTGATGTTTCCAATGGCATACATGTGAGCAGGGTGGGTTTTATAAAAATCATTTGTATACAAATTGTATAAAAATTGTATAAAAATGTATTTTATTTTTATTTTATTCTTGTTTCAATTTATTTTATTTTATTTTATTCCAAAATAATAATAAAATGATAAAATGGACCATTTTACAAAATTTTTACAAAAATTCAGAATATTGCATGCAAGGTCAGAAAAATGTGATAATTAGACCTAAACATGAAAAACGTGCAACAAATTTTTCCATTACTTTGCAAAAGTTGCATGCAGTAGGTATTGTTAGCTAGTCGCAAGTGTTAAGTTACAATTATTGATAAGAATGGTTTGCATTTTCAGTAGAAGGATTACTGGAGTGTGCTGGGCGCATTTGTAAAACATCATGCAAAGTGTCACTTGTCATGACAAATGTAGTAAAGAGTCAATTGGATTCTTAAATGTCAAGCAAAGTATAATTGTCATGACAAATGTTGTGCAGAGTGTAAATTGTGTATCTCAATCTTATGTTTTGGTATCCAAACATTTTATTTTGGAATCCAAATCTTATGTTTTTTGTATCCAAATGTTCACATAAGATTTGGTTACAAAAACACCAAGATTTGGATACAAAAGATAAGATTTGGATACAATTTGCTTTACAGTTTCTACTTTAATTTATATTTGTCATGACAATTGACACTTTACTTAATATTTTCATTCCATTGACACTTTCCATTCCATTTCATATGACATTTTGACACTTTACATGGCTTGGGACTGCCCCAGCTCCGCGAATGAACAGGTTGAACTATAAACAACAGAAACAAATTTTTACAAAAAATATGAATTTTTATACAATTTTTACAATAATATGAATTTGTATACAATTTTACATTAATTTTACAAAAATTTGAATTTTTATACAATTTATTTTTTTTATTTTGAAATTTTCCATTTTATTTTATTTTATATTATTCTTCAAGTTTCCATTTTATTTTTTTATTTTTATTCTTTTCTGAGATTTTGCCAAATCTGCATGTGAGTGACATTTTTTATTCTCTTTCATTTGGTTGTTGTGAAAATAGGCAATGAAGAAGCAAAAAATAAATAACAAAAAATGTATTTCATGTAAAATAATACAGAACTATTTGATTTGACTTGTGAACGAGCTCCTATTCCTAACCGAGGAAGAGGACGAATGTGAATGAATGAATTGTGACGTGAAGCGTCATCTCTTAGTTGACGTTCCGTTATTTTATCAATGTGATTAGTTGAGTTGAAGTGAATTGATGTGAGTTAGTGTGACTCAATATTTAGATTGTTTCCAAAAGAGTTTGACGAACGTTTTTATTTAGACAATTAAATACAAAGAAATAAATGTAAATAAAATATACTTAAATAAAGGAATTAATTTACAACTAAATTAATTACTTAAATGAAACGTAAATAAAGCTCAAATTACCGGAGAAATAAGGCAATTAAAGACAACACTTAATTACGACAAAAAGGCGCTAATTAAGTGGCGTGGTTGTGAACAAAGCACCTTAAAATAGCGTGGGTGTGAATAAAGCACTAAGGTGACTTTAAAGCACCAAGAGTTAAAACTTAGCACCAAAAAATAAGCGACTTAATAAAGGTGACAACGGCGCTTATTTAGATCCTAGGAAGAGATTTGTGTGAAGTTGACGAGGTTGCAAACACTGCCGATTTTAGCTGTGAGATCGGCTTTTAAGGGCCAGACCGATGGCGACTAGCTTGGCGCCAATCGGTCAGCTCTAATCTCCGATTTTTACCCAACATTTCCAATTGTGAAAGTTTAACGCTAGCCCGCTCGCTCTTCCGATGAAAAGCAAGCTAAACTGGCAAGATAGTGAAAATGTGAGACAAGCCAGACAGCATTTGAAATGGCTCGCGGGCCCGGCCCCTCGCTTGGGGCGGGCCCGCCGCTTAACATAAACATGTTGGCGTATTTGCGTGCTGCTTGTCAAGGAAATGTGGCAGAATGTGAGCAATGACTAAGATCTAAATATGTGAGCAACGTAAAGCGCACGTTGTAAACATGATCGCTTGAGATATTAAA
The DNA here is from genome assembly GCA_964036195.1 of Sphaerolaimus hirsutus. Classification (NCBI taxonomy): domain Eukaryota; kingdom Metazoa; phylum Nematoda; class Chromadorea; order Monhysterida; family Sphaerolaimidae; genus Sphaerolaimus; species Sphaerolaimus hirsutus. The sequence continues at coordinate 6,969 of CAXIWS010000372.1, forward strand.
TGATGAATGTGAAGATGTTAAAAATGGAATGTGAACTGAAATGGAATACTGATAAATTGAATAAACTAAAATATAAAAGCAAACATAAGAACGTCCATTTAAATATTAAAAGTTTTACATTTTACAATAATGTTACACACTCCCGAAACGAGAATTAAAATTTAATTCTAATTAAATTTTAACACAGCCAATCACGGCACTTGATGTGAAAATAAAAATCAAACGCCTGTGACACTTTCATCACTCCTGTGGTAGCAAATCGTCGGCGTCTTCAACGCCGGCATTTTCTCGGCCCTCCTCATGATGCTCGTCCATGGGTTCGACGGCATCCTCCTCAGTCTGGCGGCCTTAACCGTGCCCGGGCGCTTGGTCTTCTGAGGCCCCTCCTGGTCAACCTGGCCAGTTGGGGAGCTTCTCAGATTCCTCGACGAGCTGCTCGAGGGCTTGTCGGAGCGTGTCGGTCTTGTCGACGCTCGTCTTCGACGGCTCGGCGGGCTGCCATTGTTCCGTTGCTGCAAGCGGTTTGCTTGATAGCAAGGGGACGTGGGAGGTTGTGAATGAGGTCGAACATTGTGAAGTGATTGAGTTGAATTGGTCAAATGGTACGGAGGGGGATCTATATCTTGAACGTGATTTTCTTCCGTCTCTCCGAGCTCTATGTCGGACTGTGAAGGTGTTTGTTTGAGGAAAGTCACGGATCTTTTTAGATCGTTTAACTTTTGATTTGACCAGTTTTTGATTGACGTTATTGAATTTGTGAAAAGATTGGGATATAGAGGAAAATGTCTGGTTTGACGATTGCTGCTCACCTGGGAGCCCTGCGACTCCAGCGAATCTCTTGAGTCGCTTTTGCAAGGGCTCGTGGTCAGGGATCGCGTCTTCCATTGTGACCTCCGTTGTGACGGACTCTGTGACTGTGAATCTGGCGTTTGGTGACGAGCCCTGCGTTTGTGACTCGCAGGGGGGTGCAGGTCTTGTGACCCGGCGCGCACCCGTCTCCATCTCGATTTCTTCGGCACGCTGGGCACTATAACCGACCGGGGGATCCGATCTAGGCTGTACCGAGCGTCCTGAAAGCCGTTTGAATGGAGAAACTCGTTTGAGGGGTGTGACAAACTTTGAATGTAACTGTGACGAACTTGACGTTTGTGTGACGGGTTGACTTGACAAAGCCGGGTTTGTTGAAACCGCTTTTCTGTTTCTTCTGGCGGTTACGTCGCCGTCGCTTACCGATTTTTCCATGCTGAACGGGCGGTGGCCCCTGTTGTTTGGGTCTTTGTCCTTTCTGCCCTTTCATCGGAAAAAGCCCTTGATGTCTGGCAGCATACCCCTGCCGGTTACGAGCCGCCACTGCATGTAAACATAACCAATATACCCAATACAAGCGATTGTGATAATAATGAGTATAATGTTCACAGCGGTTTGAAGTGGCCCAGAAAGTAACGTATCTAATGCAGACGCACCACCTGTGACGCTACTGTGAATGATGTGACCCAATTCTTTCCCTACACCTTCAAAATATGCACCAACCCCTTGGCCGATGCCAGCAATATACGCCTGCACGGCTTTAGGATCATTGGATTTTGTTGAAATGTAATCGACTGAACGTGTGACTTGTTGTTCGAGTCACTGCAGATTTTGAAAGTGGTGATGTGCAGCCATGATACTGAATGCAATGTCAGTCATGCTTACACCTGGTGACCCGGAAACATTTAATGTGAATGGTTTCCACGAGCCAGCCCAAATTAATTCGATTGGGAGTTTTGTGACATGCAAGTTTGTTGGTCCATTTTCATTTGCCCATGATTGATCATTTAATTGATAATATTTGTGATCTTTCATGAGACAATGATCTATTGGTGAATGTGTGATTAGATCATTGGTACCAGGAGCAACGAACATAATATGTGGGTGGTCTGTGACTTTGACCGGCAGAAATTTATAACAAGTATTGTTATATTGATGTTGAAAGTACATAATTTCTGCTGTGACAGGTTTACAATCCCAGAACATCAAAATATCTCCATGCCATTCAGCGTAGAGATTTTGACGTCCTAGCAATGCTCGCAAGCCAAGCGTGGGATTGAATGTGACAATTGCATGAATTATATCCAGCTGGGTTTGACGGATGTGACACAATTGTTGCCAGATGGATCCAAATTGTTTTCGTTCAAGACGTGCAATTTTGTCAACTTCATATTGTTGACGGGCTGTGAGCAAGTGAAATACACCAACATTGAGGTTTGGTGCGAGCTTAAAATGAAGAGGAGCCTTTTCGGCTTCCGGCTTTTTCAACTTCTTTTGTTGGTATCTAAGAAATTGAATGAATGCTGAGCCTTGATCAATGTATTTCGCGTCTTTCGGTACACATTCTGCATTATTTGGAAATTGTTGTGATCTCCATGTGACCGAAAATGCAGCTTGTAATGTTTCCACTACATAATGGTTTTGTGAATATTGCGCATCAAATTGACCAATCTCTTGGAACGCACACTGTTTGTTAAAAGCAGTAGCGTTCCATAAAGAGACGCCATTGTCGCTGTCGTAACAATAGCCGGCTTGTGGGTTGCAATGTGACAAATCTTGAATTTCGGAAACAATTTTCTTTCTGTCAAGACTTGCAACCACGCCTTCCTCTATGTGAAAGTTCATCACCGTGTTACTCATATTGTGACAAAAGTAACAATAATCAATGTGAAGTGATTTATTGGTACTCCACAATGCATGACCGATTTTTATCAAGGGTTCGCCTTTCCAAGTTCTATTTTGGTAGGCGATCATGCAATCGTAGGTTGTGACTCTGTGATTTTTAATGATCTCTGGTGGCAGCATAGATTTTATGCCTACCAGACTCATATATGTGATTATAGTATGCTCTTGTTGAAAGCATCTATAAATGGGTGTCGTTTGCGGCTGAACACGCAATGTCCATATGGATATCACAATATCCTCTACAGCGGTAACTTGAGGAAAGTGACATGTTACTTTTTCCGGAAGTTGAATCGCATGACCAGTGCGTGTTTTATGGCACAGATTGAAAGTTTTGTGATATTGATCTGTCCATGTGAGAGCATTAGCTAATTTTGACTGTATTAGCAACGTGAGTGCCATTAAATGCGACACATTTCCCCAGAACAAATATGTGCCAGTGTAGCGACATGTTTGACATGGGTTTGTTCGTCTTACATCTTGTTGTGAAGATTGTGATTGTTGATGTGATTGATCTTTTTGTGAATCATCACCATTGTCGGGTGGAGGTTGTGAGTTATCATCATCTTTGACCTCGGTGTCGATTTTGTATTCAACACCGTCCTCTGTGTCGATTTCAAGAGGAACGAGGTTAGATGGAGATCTACGTGTGCGACGGCCGTTGCTTGACAATACTGTGACTGCACGTATTTTGCCATCACTTGACACGTGTATTTTGTGAATGCGGCCCATTTGCCACATACCGCGTGGTTGTTTATCATCAATAATTAACACCACTTGACCACGTTTGGGAGCCTCGTTGATAGTGCCCTTTTTCAAGCGTTGATTTTTAGCTCGATCTTTGAGAAGGTTGATATATTGACGTGACCACTCATACCAGAGCACTTCACGGTTGTGATGAATTTGATCCCAAAGTAATATGATGTCATCTCTGTCCTTTTCAGGCACAGAGTTGAGTGCAATTTCGTCAATGCAATTAACGTCATTGACACGTGGGGGTGTGAATGTGTAGGATTTTTCAATTTGTGAAGGTGACAGATTGAAAGATCCATCAGTTGGCCCATCCCATTCCTCTTTTGGGATTTTTCGCATGGGCTTAATCGTGGTGGAATCGAGTTCCAACTCACGTTTTTCATCCATGTAACATGGTGGTGGGGTGCCCCAAAGAAAATGTATTGGGCGAAGTATCGCAGCACCAATGTCTGTGTTTGACAAATATGACAATGGTCGCATGTTGACGGAGAATTCGACGTCAAGCATGACTGTGAGAAACTCATGCCATGTGAGACAACGTCGGCCGCATGCTTTTTTGAGCAAGCGTTTGACTAAGCCGACCATGCGTTCGTACACGCCGCCTTGCCAGGGACTATTGGCTGTGATAAAATGCCATTTTACATCCGGCAATAATTTGACGCAATTTTTGAACGCGGGGGCATTGTCGGACCAAATTGTGTCCGGCATGCCGCGACGCGAAATGAAGCGATTTAGAGCCATAATTGAGTCGGCTGTCGAGACACTGTTTGCTGACTCTAAATGAATGGCGCGTGTACTGAAGCATGTTAGCAACAAAATGTGTTGACTGTGACGAGTGCCGTTCTGTGAATAAACTAACGGTCCCATATAATCAATGCCAACGTGTTGAAATGGCTTGATTTGTGATTGAGATCGAGTGACAGGTAACGTGTGAAAATCAGGTAATGTGAATGGACCTCCTTCCGCTTTGCGGCATGTGACGCATTTGCGCAAAATTTTCGCAACTACTTGCTTGGCACTTGACAACCAGCAGTGTTCGCGTAAATCTGCTAAAGTGTGAAGCATGCCACTGTGACCAGCAAGTTCATGAAAGTGCATAACCACAAGCGTTGTTAACCACCCCGTTTTTGGTAGGTAGTAAAACAACGAAGGGTTTTGGTGTTCTTTGTGAGACACACGCGTGACACAATATAATAAATTATTCCATGTGTCCCATTTGAGCATGTGGTGCTTGCCCAGTTGCGCTTGTGAAATGCAACTGGCGCACTCCTCAGCTTGTGCAATGCGCAGCACATGTCGAAATGCTTCATTCAGGTCGGCTTGTGTGATAGCCTTTGACAAATATTCACTGTCACGTTTTGCAGCTTTATGCATAGAGCGATTGAGCCAATATGTTTTGACACGAAGCAAATAAACGACAGTGCGCAACAATTTTCACAGTGTTGAAAATCGTCGAATATCTATTTCGAACGGATTTGATGGGATGTGACGTTGCCGACTTTCAACAAACGAATTTTGAGGAGTGACATTTTGTGACAAATTGGGGTCCAAATTGACAGGCACTTGTTGTGAAAGAGCATTAGCAGGCTGTGAAGCAGGCTGTAAAGCAGGCTGTGAAGTAACTGCACCAGCGTATAAAGGTCGACTTATGTGAGTGTTGCCTTTTGCAAGCTCTTTGGTGACAGGTTGAGCTTGATATTGCGAAATGTCAACAATGTCTGCTGTGAAGGGTTCAGCGAAAAATGATGGTCTGGTGAACCACATTGTTTCGATCATTAGTTGAGCGAAAGTACATCCCCGTGACGCAATGTCAGCCGGGTTGTCTTTTGTAGCAACTTTGCAAATTTGAATGCAGTGTTTTGACATAAATGAATGAATTTTTGTGACCCGATTATTGACAAAAGTAGCCAGCAGCTTTGAAGTGTATAGCCAGCCGATGACAACTGTACTATCGGTCCATAGGAAATTGCTGTGAATTTTCCATCCACCTAGCTCAACGAGTTTGTGATGTAAGTAATCGATGAGCTGTGCACCAATTGTGACACCGAGCAATTCCAAGCGTGTGATTGTGAGGGGTTGACCTTGTTTTGACGGAAGTGGGGCTAATTTTGTGCGAGCTGTGAGAAACCCACTAAAATGTCGAGAATCCTCATAGCCGTATTCATCAGGTGAATTCGCTTGTTGACGCAAATAAGCGCAAACGGCATATCCGTCTTTTTAGGCATCACAAAAAACATGCAACTCTAAGGGACGTGATTTGTCTTTGACATCGATACCAAAAGAGTGAAATGAGCGCTGAAATTTGATTTGACTAATGGACGAGAGATGTCGTTTCAAATCGTCCAGTAAGTCTGGGTCTTCGATGAGTTCGTCCCAGGCTGTGATATTGCACCTTTGAATTATTTGTGACACGCGAAATTTCAACTGAAATAACATGGGCGCTGTGATGCCAATAGGGTCATATGTTGAAGCCAGCAATTTGTTCAGATTGCAGCGTGTGGCTGTGACAATGAGCGTAAAGTCTTTTTTTGGAGTTGACAGCGCAATGGTGTCTTCAATGTGATCGAAAGCAAGACCCATGACTTTGATATATTGTGACTGTTTCGGGTTGAGATCATCAGGTTTGATTTTCTCAGAAACAACACTCGAATTTGTCATCCATTCGCACATGTTGAAATTTGCTCTTGCAAAAACAGCTTTAATTAAACGATAGAGCTGGTTTGCATATTTTTCATCATCTACGCTGATAACTAAATTATCAACGTAAATGCTGTTGAGCAACAACTCCAATTTCGCTCGTTCGTGTGAATCAGCGGGATGCATGGAAGCTAGTTCCGCTTCCAGGTGATATTTGCTAACAGTCGACAAAATGGAGGGACTGCATGTGAGACCAAATAGCACCCTTGTGAATTGCATCATTTGAATGTTATTTTCATGAGTCGGAATGGTGTTGTCACGCAGCCAATAAAATTTTGTGAAAGCGCGTGATTTTGGGTGAAGAGCAATTTGTAAAAATGCTTTCTCGATATCTGCCAATAACACAACTTTTCCGGCTCTGAAACGAAGCATTAATCCGAGCGCCAGCGGTGTGAGAACTGGGCCTCGAAATAAGCAATTATTGAGACTTGGTTTGCCTGCAGAACCATCATACACTATACGACATGTTGTCGATCTGCCAGGTGTGATGACAGGTTGATGTGGTAAAATGTGTTCTTGCAAACCGTCTTGTGAACCATAGACGGGTTCTATGACGCCCTTGTGAAGTTGATCGGAAATGACTTTAGCGTATGTTTCGAATAGATCGGGATCTTTTCAAAAACGTTTCAACAATGACAGAAAGCGGCGAAATGCTTCTGCATTGTTGGTTGGCAATTCGTGAATTGTTGATTTGAATGGCCAATCTACGCTATAGCGTCCAGTTTCTGGATCAAATGTAATTGATTCCAGAATTAACTGTTCTGCTATGTCGTCATCGTGTGACAATGGATCGTCTGTGATGCCTATTGACTCGAGACTGTGAAATTGAAATAATGTCTCTTGACCAACAGCAACAGCTGACGATGCATGTGAACAGCATGATACCATGAATTGATGTGGCGTTATGTCCGGTGTTGTGACAAATGACTGTGATGACGCATTTCCGCCAAGCATAAATCCAAGTATTGACTCAACTACTATCAATCCAGATGGGAGTTCGACTTCTGTCGGTCGAATATCGAACTTCCAATAATAGTCTTGACCAATGACCACATCTGGTTGACATAGTTTGTGACAAAACTCATCAGTCATTTCTGTCAATTCAAGTGGTTCAGCGAATTGTTCTTGTGCATGTTTACCATACACAACGTAAATGACTGTTTTGTCTTCTTGTGACAAAGGAGTTGGGCATGCATATGTTGCCAAATTATCGACCGCACGCAATGTGAGCGGGATTTGTAACATATTGCCCTGATTGTCAACGTGTTTGTAAATAGGCATGACGGCCTCGATCAAAAACGTATTGACTGTGACTGGCGTTTTTGTCGCAAACACATTCATTTGAAGAATGACGTCTCCTTTGTTTTCAAAGTTATACTCATTTGCCACGGATGCTTTGATGTATGAATATTTGCATCCAGTGTCAAAGAATATTAACAAAGGGTCTGTGACTCGATTTAATTCAGCGTCTTTATTAATTAATGAAGCTTGGGCCACTTGCAAACGAACAATAGGTGCAAAATCGAACTCACACTCTTGTTTGGCCTGCTGCCTGGTAGCGGCGTTGGGGTTACCGTAACCCGCCTGTGCGCTCAGCACCTCCACCGTGGGCCTGTGACTTGGTTGAAGTGGCACCAACGATGACATCTGGTTTGGGTTGAGGTCTGGGTAGACCTCGTACCGCTTCTGCTGGAAGCCGCGGATCTTGGCCTCGACAGTCTCCATGTCCATGCCGTCCTTGATGAGGCCGGCGCGAAGCGTCGTCCACAGCTCGTTTTCACTGTGATACTTGCGCACTTCCTCCTGAGCTCTCGCCTGGAGCTCATTGGCAGGTTTCGGCCAGCGTTCGCTGTCCCCACCGAAAATTGTTGTCGTCCGGGGGGATGACGCGCATGCTCATCAGTTCCGTGTGTGAAGGCGGATACAATGGCGGCGCTTGTGACGAAGCCGCGCCCGTTGTGATTACCTGAGCGTTGACAAAATTAGCGCTCGTTGCTGTGACAAAGGCTTTATTTTGTGAATTGTTTACCTGACGTCGTGCGGGTGTCGGTCTGTTAGGACAGAACGCCCCGTGATGCTGATTGATTTGGCAACAATAGTAGCAACTCAATTGTTGAGTGCACTGCGCTGTCGGATGACCTCTGCGTGTGCACCGCGTGCACACTTTGCCCAAAGCTTGCAGCCGTTCGATGCGCTCTTTCGGTGTGACGTATTGAGGGCAATCGACGCTGTAGTGCTCTTTGTTGCCACAGAACAAGCACTCGAATTTTGGCTTGCGATAATCAGCAGCAGGTTGTGAGAACTGCTTTTGATTAGTCGCTCCGCTCTCGGGAGTTCTGGGAGGTTGAGTGGAATTTTGAATTTTTCCTTGTTGTTTACCAACGTTAGCGTTTGTACCAGCAAAAGCAACCGTGTTGTGAATGGGTGTTTGCTTAGAAAAGGTATTTTGTGATTTATTTCCATTTTTCTTTTGCTGTTGCCAACCACCTCCACTTTGTGGCTTTTTTGACGAAGAATTTTGTGATTTCTGAACAACATTTGAAGTTTGTGAACTTTGCTGTTCAGTTTTCATCGCATCTAATCGAGCACGAGCAATGGTAGATAATGCATCAACAAACCTGATGACTGTGAGTTCTGTGTCGTCGGTTGCCGCAGTGCGCATCGAATTCCGGTGTTCTTCTGTGACGGCAAGAACAATATTATCAGGGAGGTAACCTCAAATTATTCTTAAAACAGCACCAGAATCGACACTTTCGCCCCTTTCTTTTAGTTGATTGAGAGTTGACAAAAGGGTTCTTGTGAAATTTGTGAGGGAATCTCCTCTCGATGAAGGCTTTTCGAGTGAATACAATTTATCCCACAGGGCTGATTGTACCCTATGCGTTTCACCAAAGTTTGACTTTAACATGGTGACCGCTGTGATGTAATCACAACCATCACCTTTTAATCCGGCCAGCAGTTCTGCTGCTGGGCCGGTGAGGCTGAGCTTGAGGTACGTATATTTCATACCGTTTGACAAAGTAGCTCTGTCGTGAATTTGAGCTCGAAAAATTTCCCACCAAGCTGCCCATTCTAACAGATCGCAGTTATACTTGGCAAGCTCGATTTTAGGCAACTTTAACAAAGTTTCCGGTTGTGAAGGTTGAGAACTACTTCCCGTTGGGACATTAAGGAGTGGTTGTGGAGGGGGTTGAGTAGTTAAATCAACAGTGGACTGACCTTTCAAGGAAAGTATCAACCTTTCCGCGGATTTGATTTGCGCTTTGGCGGACGCCATCTTCGATTCCAGCTCATCCATGAGCATCGTCGCATTGTTCGAGCCCGAGTAGAGTGCGCGTTCCAATTTCGCTGTGGCGCTCTTTGCCTCTTCGGCCGCACCGTCTTGGTCTCTGTCCAAGCTTGTGATGTAATCTTGAACGATGGATGTGAATCGTTCCATAGCTATGGACAGGTCTGAGCGTTTCATCTCGGCTTCGTAGACGTAGGCCTGAAGTAATTCCAATACTTCCTCGGCTGCGCGCAAATTTGCTGCGGCGGGTTGTGACTCGTCCTTGACGATTTTAGGAATCGGTTTAGTTGTGAATCGCAATACGCCATTGCGAACTCCAGTCAACGCCCGGCTATGCTGAGTCAACGGATGAGTTGTGTCAGCCTCATCTACGTTGCTCGTAGGCATGGCCGAGGCGGCTGGTGCGCCTCGTTGAGCGCGTAAGCGTTCGTCCATAGCAAATTTCGATCGATGGATTGCTTATTAGCAAAAGTGATAGCTAGCTGTGAACGAAATAAAATAATAAAAATAAATATTTCGTTACTTGTGAATTGTACTTATAAAATCGTAAGTAAATACACTTGTTACTAACGATTTTGCGTCCAAAATCGTATTACCGTAACCTTGTGTTGTGACAAACAATTTCCGATGAAATTTCGCGTGAGACGACTTAATTAGAGTGACCAATTAGTTAATTAGTCACCCTGCTTGCTGCGCCATGTAAAATAATACGGAACTATTTGATTTGACTTGTGAACGAGCTCCTATTCCTAACCGAGGAAGAGGACGAATGTGAATGAATGAATTGTGACGTGAAGCGTCGTCTCTTAGTTGACATTCCGTTATTTTATCAATGTGATTAGTTGAGTTGAAGTGAATTGACGTGAGTTAGTGTGACTCAATATTTAGATTGTTTCCAAAAGAGTTTGACGAACGTTTTTATTTAGACAATTAAATACAAAGAAATAAATGTAAATAAAATATACTTAAATAAAGGAATTAATTTACAACTAAATTAATTACTTAAATAAAACGTAAATAAAGCTCAAATTACCGGAGAAAAGAGGCAATTAAAGACAACACTTAATTACGACAAAAAGGCGCTAATTAAGTGGCGTGGTTGTGAACAAAGCACCTTAAAATAGCGTGGGTGTGAATAAAGCACTAAGGTGACTTTAAAGCACCAAGAGTTAAAACTTAGCACCAAAAAATAAGCGACTTAATAAAGGGGACAATGGCGCTTATTTAGATCCTAGGAAGAGATTTGTGTGAAGTTGACGAGGTTGCAAACACTGCCGATTTTAGCTGTGAGATCGGCTTTTAAGGGCCAGACCGATGGCGACTAGCTTGGCGCCAATCGGTCGGCTCTAATCTCCGATTTTTACCCAACATTTCCAATTGTGAAAGTTTAACGCTTGCCCGCTCGCTCTTCCGATGAAAAGCGAGCTAAACTGGCAAGATAGTGAAAATGTGAGACAAGCCAGACAGCATTTGAAATGGCGCGCGGGCCCGGCCCCTCGCTTGGGGCGGGCCCGCCGCTTAACATAAACATGTCGGCGTATTTGCGTGCTGCTTGTCAAGGAAATGTGGCGGAATGTGAGCAATGACTAAGATCTAAATATGTGAGCAACGTAAAGCGCACGTTGTAAACATGATCGCTTGAGATATTAAATGATGAATGTGAAGATGTTAAAAATGGAATGTGAACTGAAATGGAATACTGATAAATTGAATAAACTAAAATATAAAAGCGTACAGAAGAACGTCCATTTAAATATTAAAAGTTTTACATTTTACGATAATGTTACACATTTCACATGAAAAAAAATTTAAAATGAGATTCACTGAAAGTGTAGCTGTAATTTTTGCACACATGACAGCAGAATTTTTTGAGAATGCAATGGAAAAAATTGGGAATAGTTAAAATAAGCAGGAATCACAGCAAAAAATAGTATCGTGAAGCGCGTGGAAGCAGCGCGCTTCCTAATGCTTAGCGCGCTTCCACACGCTTAGCGCGCTTCCACCAACATCATGAGATTCTGGGTGAAGTGTCTTCCACACATTTCACCTAGCTTCACCATGCGCTTCACGCGCATCCAAACATGTGGAAGACACTTCACGGCACTGTCGCTTTCACATGCTTCACTAAAATATATGTTTGCATGCCTGTGCCAATTTAAAAAAGCGTGAAGTGTCTTCATGCAGATTTTTGTGATGCATGTGGAAGCACTAGCGTGCTTGGTGAAGCATCGGGAAGCGTCAGCGACACTTCACAATGCCTCAACACGCGCGTCCACACCCCTATCTTTTCAGCCTTTGCATGCACACATCCCTATCTGGATTCAATTGAAGGACAAAAATTTGTAGAATCACATTTGTAGATTAACAAAATTTGTAGATTAACTGTATTGAAGTCACAGTCTCAATTTTTTTTAATATGAAAAGAAGGTGGCAATGTATTCACTTCATGCGAACAAAACATGAAAACTGAGCATTCAATTTTCCATTAAAGCCGACACAGGTGAAAACTCAAGAAACAGCGAAACTAAAAACAGGCAACAGTTTCAGCAAAAAATGGGATATGAAAACTGAAACCAAATTTTATTGGGTGAATTTTTTTGCCATTTTCACAGGTCATGTGACCAACCATTTTATAGAGCATCAAATTCCATAAAAAAACAGCAAATATGAACTCCCTCTGATCATCAAGTGTCTTATAAAGCTACTTTTTCAAAGTTGGGGAAACTATGAAACCTACAACAAACGTTGCATGTCATATGTGTGAACTGTATGGTGACATGGTCGCCATTTCAGTTTTCACACAAGTCACATTGAAAACTAGTGTGTGAAGGCACATTATGCCCTCGACGTTGAACGACGACTGTGGTATGAAAATACATCAAAAGAAATGAAATGGAATTGTTGCAGTTTCATTTGACCCAATGTCAGCATAACTGTTCTCGATAAGAACAGAGCATTGAACAAAAGTGGATGACACACTTTTAAAGGCATGCACTCCATCACTTTATGTCGTTATGGAGAAAACACTTACCTAGCAACAAAATGTATTGATAAATCACAGGTTCAATTCCCTTGCTTCTAAGGTGTTTGTCACTAATTCTGTGCCACTTTACTTCCAAAAACTCAGAAATATCCATGAGTGGATTTAAACATACCAAAATGTTCCCACATTTATTGGCAGCATTTTACACATTGTGGAATGTGGGCTGGGCATCAGAAAGTCTACAGCATATGCAGATACCATATAATTGTGAAATAGAATTTTTTTGTCATTTGTCAGAATTTTTAAACAATTTTTTGACAAAAAGAGGTCTTGAAAACACTGCATTGTGCACACTTTCAGCACTGATTTCTGGGCTGCAGTCTCAGTGCGACTCTATGTTGGAGACACATTTGTTCACAGCTGGCAGATGTTTCTTCAAAAGTGACACTCAAATGAATGCTTTAGATGCATGGAGCTTCTGTGCAGGAAATGGTTGATCAAATATTTATATGCAACAATCTGTCTCATGATTTTTTTATGAGTTGGATTGGGAAATTCTTAGATCATTTTGAGAATTACTGAATTAAATGAAACGTTTCATGTAAAAATCAGCATGAATTTGGATTAAATGACAAACAGTGTTACAGGAATCTGCCTATTCAGGCATAGCTCACATGTCATCTTGTGATTGTTAACATAACTACATTTCATTTTGAAATACACATTTTCCAGCAAAAGCTCAAATGTAAGGATCTCAACTGGTTAAATGCTTTGAAAGAAGAAATGCAGGTTGAATGTTTTAGGAAAATCTGTATCACAGTAATTTTATATTTTTTAAGGTAAACTGTGTTCGGATCAAGTCCGGCAGTCACTTTTTGAATGGACTTCTGACGCTATCACTCACGTGGGGAGTTAAGAGCTGATATTTGGGGGGAATATAGCCAACATTCCCCCTCTACTATACACCAATGCAGGGGCGACAACGACCCGTTTTAGTGTGGGTCGCCATATATGCGGCAAAAAATTTTGTGCGGTTTTCGCTGTCCGGATCAAGTCCGGCACCCAGTGGTGCTTCACTTCGGGCTCCACAACTCCAGATACGCGAGCAGGATGAATCTAAAACTTGTAATTTACAGTAAACCATATTTTTTGTAAGTTTTGTAATTCTGCAGTACCATACCATACTGTAGATTCGTAGAATGTAGCGGAATTTCCTGGCCAGTGCTGATCAACATAACCTCTGCCCACCCTTGAGTTGCATTCTAAAAATTCAGTTAAAATCGATTTTTTGTTAGACACTTTACAAGTTGGTTTAGGATGTCCTCTTGGGGATAGTTTAAGGTATAAAGGTGCATAAAAGACTTTACTCCAAAAGTGCCCTGCTGAAGAATTCTGATGGGGGTCAATTTGATAATGTCACCAATGACATCATTGACCCCCATTAAAATTCTTAACCAGGACATTTTTAGTGTAAGGTCTTATATTCAACTTTATACCTTGAACTATCCCCAAGAGGGCATCCTAAACCAACTTTTAAAGTGTCTTACAAAAAATCGATTTTAAGTGTATTTTAAGTATGCAACTCAAGGGAGGTCAGAAGTTCACACTGGACAGGAAATTTTGTACAGTATGGTATATACTGTAGGATTGTAAATCTTACAAAAACAGACTGTTTACTGTAAATACGGACAGTGCATACGTAAAACAGTGCGTCTAGATGTGGACAGTGGACGTCCGTAAAAAAAACACATGATACGCGGCGAGTGGCACTCTTTGTGTGCTCGCAATCGTGTGTACAGTAAGTGGTGGATGTCGCCTTTAACCCCCCCCCCCAAGTTTCAGATTCATCCTGCTCGCGTATCTGCAGTTGTGGCACCCGAAGTGGTCAAGAACCACTGGGTGCCGGACTTGATCCGGTCAGCGAAAACCGCACAATTTTTGTCGCATATACGGCGACCCACACTAAAACGGGTCGCCGTCGCATTTGCGTTGGTGCATAGTAGGGGGAGTATGTCGACTATATTCCCTCCAAATTGAGGCAGTTAACTCCCGCCATAGCGTGAGTTGTAGCGTTAAAAGTCCGTTCAAAAAGTGACTGCCGGACTTGATCCAAACGCAGTTTACAAACTATGTTACATCAGTGAGAAATTATCAAGTGAGTGTAAATATGTGATACATATTTATGTATTTATCTGGAGTGGCAAATTGTTTAATTGGCAAATTGGCAAATGTATACACACTCCTCAGACAAAATTTTTGCCTTTCCAATGGAAAAGTCATTTTGTAACCACAAATCTATTTTTTTAAATCTGGCACATCTGCATAGCATTAGAACATTAACCAGTATGGCCAGTGTGAATATGATCAATGAGGTGCGTAGAGACACAAATAAATAACCAATTTTTGGATAGTTTTATTATAAATATGTACCAATATTCATGATACAGGGGGAACAACTGTGGGTTGGTGCAACCAGTGCAGCTGGATCTAACACAGCTAAATGGGTGAAAACTACTAATCAAGTGGTCAGTTGACTTTGAGAAAGGTTAAATTGCACATGTAGAAGTTGTATGCATTTAAGTTGAAGAACAGGTTGGAACACCAATTGATGAGGTGTTGCTGTCAATTGACAATTCTGTACATGGTAGTCGTCAGGTTGCCTTGGTCACAGATGGCTTCACTTTGATTGGGCAAACAACAACAGACACAAACTTGGCATTGTGTGAAAAAGGTGTTGTTATGCTTTTTTTAAACTAAATACAAAAGGAAGTCCTTGAAATAATTGTGAGATATATTGCCCCATTTATCTGCATCACAGACTTGGGTTTTGTTGAAAATTATGAGATTGTGCACAGTGACCATGATATCAGCAGCGCCATAGAACCACTTTTGGCAACTGATACCGAACCCACTGGGATGGAATGTGCAGTCAAATGCCTCTCTGATATTGAGTGTACAGTGTTCACAATAAACAAAGTGTCAACTAGTTGCAAACTGTACTCCCTCAGTGCATCTGGAATAATGGCAAATACAGTGGAAGTTTCCCAGACAAATCTGTTGTACAAATTTACATTTGAAAAAGGTATTTTTATTCAATGACTATCAAGTTATTTAGTCGATAAGCATCACTTCTGTCACTTCTATCTGTACACTGTATATCATTTGTAAACTAAGTGCACAACACGTGTGAATTGTAACCATTCAGGGTGCGGTGTGCTGCAGAGTGCTAGTGGGAGCATCAGCTACAGTGGTGGGTTGCACACAGACAGATGGGTAGCAGTTGGTTCCAAAGCCACACATGAATGCCCTGCAAACACAATCATTGAGGGTCCTTCTACTCAGGTAAGTAAACTAGACTGAACATACAATTCTGATAAATTTATAGAGTCTGAATACCCACAGACATCAAAAACATACCAATGTATGGCAGGGGGTAAGTGGGACCATGACATAGCAATGCATCCCTGTTTACCTAGTGAGTAAAACACTTTAGTGCAACAATTGTTACAAGGTATCTTAATCTTATTCCAGTTCCAATATAGTTCCAATAATTATAGAGAAAGCAAATTATATCTAATAACTAAGATAAAAAAGTTTATGCTAATACGTTTAAGCATCACACTATTGTTAAATATACACTTAAAGGTATATTTATTTGTCGATAGAGTTTTCTACATTACATGTGGCCGCGTGACGGTTGGTGTATGAATTGCCACAAGAAAACTTGACATGGGTCACTTTGACACGGCCATTTTAACACGAGAGACAGATTGACCCAGGGTTGACTGGACACATGTCCAGAAAGACACAAATTAAGTATATCAGATATACCAACTCGTCACAAAAGGAACTGCACGCCACCCAAGTGCAAACAAATGCAGGCCGCCACCGCATTGCAAAAAGTTAGTCAGTGAAGTCAATTCCAGCATTAATTATTTATAGACATTAGAAATTTAACATTAAAATATGTATTGTGCATGCAACATTTTGCTCATGCAAAGGTTTTTTATTTGGAGTAATTTCGAATTTGAAATATCCATCTTAAAGGGCAAAAAATTCTGCATCCAATGAATCTTTAATCGTCAAAATCCATCAACTAATAGGAAAATTATGCATATTTAGAGTGGCACAAATGTTACACCAGATGCTGCTATCACGGTATTTATCTTTGACTGCCGTGGGATTAATTGTGTCACAAAATGCGTCCCACCCCACATTACGCTGAAATTTTTAGGATTAAGAGTACCTCATCGGAATGACTGTTACATCGGAGGGTCTGCCGCTCAAACAACGAGGTTGAAGCGTGGTATAGCGCCTTCCGGGGGCAACTTCAAATGCGCCATCCATCTCTCTGCCAACTTTGATTTCCAATTTGCGCAAGCAGCAGAAATTAAATGACAATTTGCTAAAACAGGAAACTCATTTTATTTAGTATCGGGTGGGCGCGCCAGCGCCATCCCTCGCTGCCGAGGGAGGGCGCAAGCGACCCACCCATAATATGGTCGGACACACCAAAATGCGGAAATCGCAAATTTAAAATCGCAATAACTTCGGAACGCAATGCGCTAGTGCAGAACCGACTGCACCATTAAAAAGCCCGTGTCGAAAAGTACCACCATGCAAATTTTCACATACAACGGTTGAGTTCGGGGGAAGTTATTACGGATTTTCTTTTTCAAGTAGTGTTGTCGTTGTTCTTGTTGTTGTTGTTGTTGTTGTTCTTCTTCTTGTTCTCCCGACAATCTTCAAACTGCAATAACTTCCTTGAAACACGACCGATTTTCATGGTTGATGGCTCATATGAAAGAGCATATGATGCCATTTCTTATTTTCGGGAATTTTTGTCACAGGCTCCGCCCACTTTGGGACGGGATCTGTTTGAAATTTTCAAACCTCGATAAATTTAAAATTTGAATACAAATGCGGCAATAAAAAAAATTTGTTGGTGTGCGCCATGACTAGAGCTTTCGAATGAGCTAATTTTTGGCGATTTTGGTACAGATTTACAAAAGTTATTTAAGTTTGCTTATTTTGTGTACTATGCGCAAACATGCCTGAACTACTGCTTGATGTGATACTGAGCATGTGACCTTGCATGGTGATTACTATCAGGTCATAAATGTCTAGTGGTTAATGTCAAGTCAAATGTCAAGTTATAAATGTCAAGTCAAATGTCAAGTGATAAATGTCAAGCAATAAATTTCAGGCAAAATGTCAAGTGATAAATGTCAAATGATAGATGTCAAGTGATAAAATATTAAGTGATAAAATATCAAGTCAAATATCAAGTAATAAATGTTAAGTGGTAGATTTCAAGTGAAATGTCAAGTGAAAAATGTCAAATTATAGATGTCAAGTGATAAATGTCAAGTGAAATGTCAAGCTCAATGTCAAGTGATAAATGTCAAGACAAATGTCAATTGATAAATGTCAATTGATAAATGTCAAGTGATAAATGTCAAGTGATAGATGTGAAGTTATAAAATATAAAGTGATAAGATATCAAGTCAAATTTCAAGTGATAACTGTCAAGTCAAATGTCAACTGATAAATTTCAATTGAAATGTCAAGTTTAATGTCAAGTGATAAATGTCATGTCAAATGTCAAGTCAAATGTAAAGTGATAAATTTTAAGTGAAATGTCATGTCAATTGTCAAGTCAAATGTCAAATGTCAAGTAACAAATTTCAAGTGAAATGTCAAGTGTAATGTCAACTCATAAATGTCAAGTCAAATATCAAGTCCTATGTCAAGTCAAATTTTTTAAGTGATAAATGTCATGTCAAATGTCAAGTTTAATGTCAAGTGATAAATTTCAAGTGAAATGTCAAGTGATAAATGTCATGTCAAATGTCAAGTCAAATGTCAAGTTTAATGTCAACTGATAAATGTCAAGTGATAAATATCAAGTGATGAATGTCAAGTGATAGATGTCAAGTTATAAAATATCAAGTGATAAAATATCAAGTCAAATATCAAGTGATAACTTTCAAGTCAAATGTCAACTGGTAAATTTCAACTGAAATGTCAAGTTTAATGTCAAGTGATAAATGTCATGTCAAATGTCAAGTCAAATGTCAAGTGAAAAATTTCAAGTGAAATGTCAAGTAATAAATTTCAAGTCAAATGTCAAGTTAAATGTCAAGCTTAATGTCAAGTGATAAATGTCATGTCAAATGTCAAGTTTAATGTCAAGTTAAATGTCAAGTGATAAATGTCATGTCAAATGTCAAGTCAAATGTCAAGTTAAATGTCAAGTGCTCAAATATCAAGTCAAATGTCAAGTCAAATGTCAAGTGATAATGTCAAGGTGAATATAAAGTGATAACTTTCAATTGAAATGTCTGAGTCAAATGCCAAGTGAATAATTTCAAGTGAAATGTCAAGTAATAAATTTCAAGTGAAATGTCAAGTCAAATGTCAAGTTAAATGTCAAGCTTAATGTCAAGTGATAAATGTCATGTCAAATGTCAAGTTTAATGTCAAGTGATAAATTTCAAGTGAAATGTCAAGTTTAATGTCAAGTGATAAATTTCAAGTGAAATGTCAAGTTTAATGTCAAGTGATAAATGTCATGTCAAATGTCAAGTCAAATGTCAAGTTAAATGTCAAGTGCTCAAATATCAAGTCAAATGTCAAGTTATAAATGTCAAGTCAAATGTCAAGTGATAATGTCAAGGTGAATATAGAGTGATAACTTTCAATTGAAATGTCTAAGTCAAATGCCAAGTGAATAATTTCAAGTGAAATGTCAAGTAATAAATTTCAAGTGAAATGTCAAGTCAAATGTCAAGTTAAATGGCAAGCTTAATGTCAAGTGATAAATGTCATGTCAAATGTCAACCTTAATGTCAAGTGATAATTTCAAGTGAAATGTCAAGTTTAATGTCAAGTGATAATGGCGTGTCAATGGGGGTCCGAAGTGTCAAGTTGTGTTGTTGATGTATTTATGGCGACCTCTATAATATGTCTGAACTAAACTTAAATAACAAAACGATCACAAAACAATGTCACGCGCGTAATCAGGGAAATCCAACATCATCCCCCTTTTCTCACCTGGCCAAAAGGGCCCTTATTTTATCACAAATCAATCAAAATGCTACACCTTCTTTTTCTTTGACCAAAAGACAAAAAGTTAGCGGTGAGACGCTGGCGAGCGCGAGCGCGATTCGCGGCGGCGACGATCAAAGCGATGCGCATTAGAATATGCACTAGCGGCTGGATGGCGCGAGATGCGTGCGGCGGTATTGCGGTATGTGGCTTCCGGTGCCGGTCGCCTAGCGCGTCGGCGAAGTAACACAGGTGTATCAGGCACGCGCTCCTGGCGCTGGGATGTTGCAGGCAAGTCCTCTGGCGCAGCAATGTCTCCTATTGGATCAGCGAAACGGTGTCGGCGGATTTCCGGCGGGTTCACTGTGAGCGTGTTGCGCTGCGTGGCCGGCGTGGCATGCTCGGGGCGCAAGTAGAAGGAGTGCTGGTCGTCCAAGTCAAATGTTCGGCGCTGCAAAGTGGCATTTACATGTGTTGTGGGTAAAAGTGTTATGTGCTGAAAATAATTAGAGTGTTCTCTGGTTGAGCGTAGGTTGAGTAATATGTGAAATCAATGTGGTTGTGTCGGAATTGATTAGGTAATTTTAGTGTAGATGCGTTTACATGCCAATCGGGTGTGTTTACATGCTAATCGGGTGAACATGTCAACTGGGTAAACGCGTTTAGGGAAATTAAATGACCGTATTGGAATTGGAGGGAACTGTAGTTTGTACGTAGCCCAAAATAAAGAATTCCTTTTGCCCAAAAATAACTACCGTCGAAAATATGGACATTTCTGTCTGTGTGCTGACAGAAGTAGCATCGACGCGGCGCTGTGGGTTGGCACGGATGTTAGCCAGCTCATGGTTGGCTTGAGCCAGCGCGTCTGCTTGTTGTCGAGCGAGTTGCTGTGCCTCTGCCAAATCAGCATGGAGCTGGTCACATTCCATCTGCTTGGACTGAAGTTTATGTGACGGGGAGAAACATGCAAACGCGTTAACGCTAGGAAAAACGGTGCATACTTTATATCCTTGCACCGTGCGGTGACGCTCTTCCGCGTTGTCGCGGGCAGTCTCAAAGGCTGCATGTAATGCAGTGTATCGTTCGATTAGCGAAGTCATGTCCTGTGGTAAGACAAGTGTAAACATTTTCAAGAGAGAAAAAATGTCCAGAGACCGTGGTGGTAGGAACGTGTGGTTTTTAATTACAGGAATTTGAAGGAATTAAAATTTCTGATTGGTCACTTAAATTCGAATTTAGTGAATTGTCTGATTGAATAACATTGTAGACACAATTAATGCACGTCGCGGGGTGGGGTGTAAAACGAAAATGCACCTGTGTCATATGCTGATGATATTGGTGCTCTTGGTGATAACTAGCTTCAAAGTCGATAGTGCCATCCTGTAGTCTTGCCAAGCGCGTGCCAGGGTGCACGGAGTTACTGGAACTGGGGAGGTCTTCTAAGCATGTTGCCGCTGTGGTTTGTGCCTCAGTTGAAGGTTGAGGTGCTGCCGCTGCGATGTCACTCTCCTCGTCGTCGTCACGAACGCGCACGTCCAACGTGGACGAAGCAGCCGAAACAGGCGTCAAACTGTCTTTGGACGTTTTTTCAGGGTTATCTTTTATAGTTGACACCACGAAAACACGTGTCAATAAAATTGCGACGAAGTACAACAGATACATTATGACACGTTTTTTCTGGATTAAATTTTTTCGTTGATAAATGTATTTAAAAGAGTCAGCAGTGGAAGAGGAAACCAGTAAGCGTGTACGTAAAACATTTTTTATTGAAAATTTGAAGTTAGAGCGTGTTAACGCGCCAGCAAAAACGACCAATACCAAAGATGCAATGTTTTGGAATGGATTTTTGTAAACTTCTGTAAAATGGTTGGGCATGAAACTCGGTAGTAAAATGTAGACAGTTTGCGATTTGGTATGATGGTGTGCAGTGTGCAATCTGTGTGGTATAGGTTTTGTGATATGATAGTGTGGTTTTTGCAAGGTGTCAAACTTTGTTGTAATCTTCAATTGGTTACATTTGTGCTTTGCTGTTCTTTTTGTGTTTGTAAATCCTTGTGGTATAAATTGTAGAGAACCACAAAACCCAACTGAAGGTTGGAGAGAATCCTGCTATAGGTACCCACTACTCAGAGGCTTGCAAAAACTGACACCCCAATGGGGACCCCCCTCCAAATGGCACCCCCTGGGGAACCTCCCAAAAGTGGCACCCCCTGGGAACCGCCCAAAAATGGGACCCCCTAGGGCCCCACAAATATGGCACCCCCTGAGGACCACCAGAAAATGGCACCCCTTAGGGCCCCCCCAAAAATGGCACCCCCTTGGGACCCCATAAAAATAGCACCCCCTGGGGACCCCCCAAACATGGCACCCCCTAGGAACCCCCACAAAAATGGCACCCCCTGGGGACCCACCCAAAGTTGGCTCCCCCTGGGGACTCTCCAAAAATGGCACCCCCCTGGGGACCCTGTGCATTCTGTGTGGTATAGGTTTTGTGATATGATAGTGTGGTTTTTGCAAGGTGTCAAACTTTGTTGTAATCTTCAATTGGTTACATTTGTGCTTTGCTGTTCTTTTTGTGTTTGTAAATCCTTGTGGTATAAATTGTAGAGAACCACAAAACCCAACTGAAGGTTGGAGAGAATCCTGCTATAGGTACCCACTACTCAGAGGCTTGCAAAAACTGACACCCCAATGGGGACCCCCCTCCAAATGGCACCCCCTGGGGAACCTCCCAAAAGTGGCACCCCCTGGGAACCGCCCAAAAATGGGACCCCCTAGGGCCCCACAAATATGGCACCCCCTGAGGACCAGCAAAAAATGGCACCCCTTAGGGACCCCCCAAAAATGGCACCCCTTAGGGACCCCCCAAAAATAGCACCCCTGGGGACCCCCCAAACATGGCACCCCCTAGGAACCCCCACAAAAATGGCACCCCCTGGGGACCCACCCAAAGTTGGCTCCCCCTGGTGACTCTACAAAACCCAACTGAAGGTTGGAGAGAATCCTGCTTTAGGTACCCACTTCTCAGAGGCTTGCAAAAACTGACACCCCAATGGGAACCCCCCTCCAAATGGCACCCCCTGGGGAACCCCCCAAAAGTGGCACCCCCTGGGAACCGCCCAAAAATGGGACCCCCTAGGGCCCCACAAATATGGCACCCCCTGAGGACCACCAGAAAATGGCACCCCTTAGGGACCCCCTAAAAATGGCACCCCCTTGGGACCCCCCAAAAATAGCACCCCCTGGGGACCCCCCAAACATGGCACCCCCTAGGAACCCCCACAAAAATGGCACCCCCTGGGGACCCACCCAAAGTTGGCTCCCCCTGGGGACTCTCCAAAAATGGCACCCCCCTGGGGACCCCCCCCTCAAAATGGCACCCCATATGGACCCCCCCCCGCAAAAAAAAATATAGCACCCCCCTGAGGACCACCAAAAAATGGCACCCCTGGGGACCACCCAAAAAATGGCATCCCATGTGGACCCCCTTGAAATGGCACCCCCATATGTACCTCCAGAAAATGGCACCCCCTGGAGACCCCCCAAAAATGGCACCCCATGGGGACCCCCTCTAAATCCTGTAAACACAGCCCCTAGTTTGGAAACTCCTGTAAACTCAGCCCCTAATTTGGAAAATGGTATGAATATTTCAAAAAATCACTATCATCAATCCACAAATGCATCAATTCACAATTTTCAATTTTTTAGCCCCAGGGGGTAGACTTAAAAAGTTATGGTAATGTAGAGTAGAAATGGAGTGCACATCTCAAATCAGTGCAATAAAAAACCCACAAATGCATCATTTCACAAATTGAAAGTTTTTGTGCCCAGGGGTTCATTATCAGGGTTTTAGTAATGTGGTGTCAAAATGGAGTGCATATTTGAAATCGCTACAATCAGAAACCCACAAACACATCATTTTATGATTTGAAAATTTTTGGCCCTGGAGGTTCATTTTCAGGGTTATGGTAATGTAGTGTCAAAATGAAGTGCATATTTCAAATCAAGGCAATCAAAAAGCCACAAATGCATCATTTCACAATTTCTAATTTATTAGCCCCATGGGTTCAATTAAAGGCTTACAGTAATGTAGAGTTGAAATTGAGTCATTTCAAATCAGTGCAATTAGAAACCTGCAAAATGCATCATTTCACAATAAGAAATTTTTGGGTCTAGGGGTTCAATTTCAGGGTTTTAGTAATGTAGTGTCAAAATGGAGTGCATATTTGAAATCGCTACAATCAGAAACCCACAAATGCATCATTTTATGATTTGAAAGTTTTTGGCTTAGGGGGTTCATTTTTATGGTTATGGTAATGTAGTGTGAAAATGAAGTGCATATTTCAAATGAGTGAAATCAGAAACCTGAAAATTTATGATTTCACAAATTGAAAGTTTTTGGCTCCAGAGGTTCATTTTCAGGGTTATGGTTATGTAGTTTTCAGGGTTTTGTAGTGTCAAAATGGATTGCATATTTCAAATCAGTGCAATTAGAAACCCACATCAAATCATTTCACAATTTCTAATTTTTTAAGCCCTGGGCATATTTGAAATTGCTACACTCAGAAACCCACAAATCCATCATTTTATGGTTTGAAAGTTTTTGGCCCAGGGGGTTCATTTTTAGGGTTATGGTAATGTAGTGTCAAAATGAAGTGCATATTTCAAATGAGTGCTTTCAGAAACCTGAAAATGCATCATTTCTCAAATTGAAAGTATTTGGCCCCATGGGTTCATTTTTAGGGTTATGGTAATGTAGTGTCAAAATGGAGTGCATATATCAAATTGGTGCAATCAGAGACCCAAATTTGAAATCAGTGCAATCAGAAACCCAAAAATGAATGATTTCACAAATTGAAAGTTTTTGGCTCCAGAGCTTCATTTTCAGGGTTATGGTTATGTAGTTTTCAGGGTTATGTAGTGTCAAAACAGAGTGCATATTTCAAATCAGTGCAATTAGAAACCCACATTGAATCATTTCACAATTTCTAATTTTTTAAGCCCTGGGCATATTTGAAATCACTACACTCAGAAACCCACAAATCCATCATTTTATGGTTTGAAAGTTTTTGGCCCAGGGGGTTCATTTTAGGGTTATGGTAATGTAGTGTCAAAATGAAGTGCATATTTCAAATGAGTGCTATCAGAAACCCAAAAATGCATCATTTCTCAAATTGAAAGTATTTGGCCCCATGGGTTCATTTTTAGGGTTATGGTAATGTAGTGTCAAAATGGAGTGCATATATCAAATTGGTGCAATCAGAGACCCAAATTTGAAATCAGTGCAATCAGAAACCCAAAAATGAATGATTTCACAAATTGAAAGTTTTTGGCTCCAGAGGTTCATTTTCAGGGTTATGGTTATGTAGTTTTCAGGGTTATGTAGTGTAAAAACAGAGTGCATATTTCAAATCAGTGCAATTAGAAACCCACATTGAATCATTTCACAATTTCTAATTTTTTAAGCCCTGGGCATATTTGAAATCGCTACACTCAGAAACCCACAAATCCATCATTTTATGGTTTGAAAGTTTTTGGCCCAGGGGGTTCATTTTAGGGTTATGGTTATGTAGTGTCAAAATGAAGTGCATATTTCAAATGAGTGCAATCAGAAACCCGAAAATGCATCATTTCTCAAATTGAAAGTATTTAACCCCATGGGTCCATTTTGAGGGTTATGGTAATGTAGTGTCAAAATGGAGTGCATGTATCAAATCAGTGCAATCAGAAACCCAAATTTGAAATCAGTGCAATCAGAAACCCAAAAATGCATCATTTCACAAATTGAAAGTTTTTGGCCCCAGTGGTTCATTTTCAGGGTTATGGTAATGTAGTGTCAAAATGAAGTGCATATTTCAAATGAGTGCAATCAGAAACCCAAAAATGCATCATTTCTCAAATTGAAAGTATTTGGCCCCATGGGTTCATTAACGGGTTATGGTAATGTAGTGTCAATGGAGTGCATATATCAAATCAGTGCAATCAGAAACCTAAATTTGAAATCAGTGCAATCAGAAACCCAAAATTGCATCATTTCACAAATTGAAAGTTTTTGGCCCCAGTGGTTCATTTTCAGGGTTATGGTAATGTAGTGTCAAAATGGAGTGCATTATATATCAAATCAGTGCAATTAGAAACCCACAATGCATCATTTCACAATTTGAAAGTTTTGGCCCCATTTTGGGTTCAATTTCAGGGTTATTGTAATGTACTGTCAGAATGGAGTGCATATTTCAAATCATTGTAATCAGTAACCCACAAATGCATTATATCACAATTTATATTTTTTAGCCCCGGGGGCCTCACTTAAGGATTATGGTAATGTTATTGTTAACTCCCATAAACTCAGCCCCTAATTTGGCAAACACCCATCAACTCAACTCCCATAAACTCGGCCTCTAATTTGTGAACTTGTGTCAACAGCCCCTTATTTTTAAACTTCTGTCAACTCAACCCTAATTTATAAACACCCATCAACTCAACCCTGAATTGTAAACTCAGCCCCTAAAAACTCAAGTCAACCCCCTATACATGTGCAATTGCATTCTTGGGAAGCAAATTTGCCATCTACTAACCCTGTTTGTCAAGATTGTGGATCGTGTTTGTAAAGGGCATTTGTACTAATAAATAGTGACTGCATTGTGTGCAAAAACACACACGAATTGGGCACAATGAGGCCTGTGATTGTGCGTCCTATCTTTAACATTAGGCATACCTAGCACGCAATTCTTTCACAATTGTATATGTTTTGAAGAGTCAGCAGTGGAAGAGGAAACCAGTAAGCGTGTACGTAAAACATTTTTTATTGAAAATTTGAAGTTAGAGCGTGTTAACGCGCCAGCAAAAACGATGAGGAACTTTATAGATTGAATCATTCAGTTTCACTGTTATAGTTGGGCCCATAACATCAATTACTTCCAGGGGCCCAGTAAATTTTGGCAATGTCCGGTTAGGGGAAATATTCCGGACCATTACAAAATCCCCAGTTTTAATTACTACATTTTGCTTAGAATCCAGATAGGTTTTGTATAGCAAGCGATTTTTGTCGCTGTGCGTTTTCGCCTTGATTCTGATGGATTGGAGATCTCCTTTTTTTGCAGCGGCGTAGAGTAAGTTCCAATGTGGCAGGTAACCAAATGTTAAGTAAAATGGGCAGCAGCCAGTGTTTTTATTGAATGCCATGTTGTGCCGTAAAACAGTCATGGGTAACAAATCGCGCCATGGCAAGCCAGCATGTTCATGCTTCAAAATGGCGTATAGCTCGCGAATACGCCCGTTTATTGCTTCTACCATTCCATTGGCAGATGGATTGTGCGAAAGAACAGGTGAGTGCGACGTGCCAAACTGGGCACATAATTCTCTGAAAGTACTGTTTACATACTCTGTACCCTGATCTGTTACAATTAATCTAGGGGCACCAAAAATGAGGAATATTTTAGTCAGAATGGCCCGGGATACCGTCGTGGCGTTCAATGAAGTAACTGGGAATGCAACTACATAACGCGTGAAAGCGTCAACTGCTACTATGATTTTGGATTTCGGGTTGTCGTGTTCTAGTTGCATGGTGTCAACGTGCAAGACTTCAAAAGGTTGGGACGGTGTCTCTACTGTTCCAAGGGGTCCTGGATGTAGTCGGTGTTTCTTATATTGCATGCAATTAGTGCAATTAGCGCAGTACTGCATCACGTCATTTTTCATCGTTGGCCAAGAAAAATAATGGCACAAAAGTTCCAATGTGCGAGTAGGTGCACCATGGCTTGCGTAAACTCCTAAATGTGCCTGTGCTAAACAGGCATCTTGCCAAGTCTTAGGAGGCCAGATCGCATACTCGTTGGTGCCGTTTGCCACTTGAAAATATAGTACTTCGTCAATCAATTGTGCCCCGGGAATCGATGTCGAGTCGGCTTGCAGCTGGCTAATAATAGTGTTCAGCTCTGGGTCTCCGCACTGTATGTGTTTCCAGTCGATTTCATGTGACAAACTAATCGTTTTCTTTTGATGAGTGTCATGCGGGAAGTTGACGCCCGTTTGGATCATTTTCGCAGCACAGCTTTTCACAAGTTCAGTGCCCTCATCTAATTCATCCGGGCCGAACTCCGGCTCATGGATTGGATTTCGCGACAAGGAATCGGCCACCATGTTTAGTTTACCTGGCCTGTGTCGAAACTCGGTAATTTTATCTTGTAGCCAGAGGGACCAACGTTCCAATTTAGTGTGATGCGGGCTTTTGAACACCTGGTGTATACCTGAATTGTCTGTTATAACAATCAATTGCTGCCCTTCAACAAAGTCAGCCAGGCGGCGCACCGCCCAGGCGATACACAACGCCTCCAACTCTGCTGCAGAAAAATTCGTGTGCGGGTGTGTGAGGCGTTTTGAAATGAACGAGATTGGGTGAATTAAACCATCATCGCCATATTGCGATAAGACAGCGCCCAAACCGGAAGAACTGGCATCTGTTTCCAGGTAGAAGGGCTTGGTGTCACGCACGGGGTGCACCAGCACGGGCGGGCTTGCTAAGCAATGTTTCAATGTAGCCCATGCATCCAACATGTCGTCAGTCCAAGTTAACGGCGTCTCTCCATGCTTCGGCACTTTACCCTTGAGAGCGCTGTAAAGTGGTGCAGAGATGCGGCTGTAATTAGGAATAAAATGAGAATAGTAGACACATTTGCCCAGGAATCGGCGTAAGTCTTGTTTTGTATGGACTTTGGGTAATGATGTCATTGCAACCACTCTTGAGGGCGTGGGCGAGATTCCCGCGGCGGAAATTTGGTGTCCGAGGTATTTTAATGAGCTCGTAAAAATGTTACATTTTTTGGGTTGCATGCGCAAGTTTGCCCATCTCAAGCGTAAGAATAGGCGGCGCAAATGTGTCAAATGTTCTTCTACAGAATCGCTGCAGCAGAGAATGTCGTCGATGTAAGCGCGGATCCATGCGCGTGATAAATTCTCATTTAGATCAATTAGCATGCAGTTCATGAGACGCATGAAAGTGGCGCCCGCGTTGCAGGTACCGAACGGCATTCTCGTATATCTGAACTGCCCGAGGCTGCACACAAAGCTGGTTTTCTCCCGGGACTCCTCGTCCGCCAATGGCACATTGTAGTATCCGTGGCGTATGTCTATAGCCGTGAAAACAGTGCGGCCAGCGAATTCTGCCAAGATTTCACCAATTCTGGGCAGTGGATAAGAGTCGATTTTAGTGATTAAATTGACCATTTTAAAATCGACGCAAAATCTCCAATCATTAGTACCCTTTGGGGCTATGGTAATGGGCGACGCCCACGGGCCTTCAGAATGTTCGATGATGCCCTCTTGCAGCATCGAGTTTATAGTTTTGTGAATGAAGTCTCGCTTGAATGTTGGTTCATAACGCGGCGCTTGTTTGATGGGTGGATGGTTGGGGTCTGTTACAATTGCATGTGACACCAAAGGGGTGCACCCAACGTCATAATCTGTGCATGAAAAAATATCGTGGAACTCTGCCAGCAAAGCATGAAATGTTTCTGATTGCTTTTCAGTGAGTGGAATACGGTTAGAGCTCGGTAAGTTGGCCAAGATAAAATCCAAACGCTCTTGAGGTGTCATGGCAGCCAATTGTTGTTTAGGTTCATGCTCAGGAGGCACAGGCATCTTCACTGCGCGTCCGCAAATAACTCCTGACTCTGCCTCCTGTGTGTTTTTTTCAGATAATTCCATGCCAAAAAGTGCTACTCGCTTTGGGTCATGAAAGATTTTGCAGAAATTTCCACCAGGTTTGTATAGATTTGTGTTGTGAAAAACTGAAACACATGCAACATGATGTCCTTCCGGGAGTGTCACTGGAGAGTCACCGGCATTGAAGATTGTGAGATATGCTTGAGATGTTTTATTGAGGGGCATAGTAGTATTGTACATTGCGATTTCAGGTGGTAATTCTACTCCCACGTTGGTATATAGCGCTACGCTATCACGCCAGCTCGTATTTGAAACGTTGCGAGGTCGGCGGGGAGGAGCGATTGACACCTGCGCCGTGCCATGTGCGGGCACATATAGCTTTTTCTTCAAATGGATTTTTTGGACACATTCCTTTGCAAATTCTTCTTCTAAATGAGCGAATTGATTTTGTGCGCCTATATCTGATGTAGGCTGTATTTCTGTCCTCTGGTCCAAAGCTAGAGGCACCAACCAAGATAATTTGAGGAATGACATAATGTCAGTCCCTATTAGAATTTCTGGCATTGCTGTGCTGTCCATATTTACTAAAACTGCCACTAAGACTTTCCTGCGAACATTGTCTATCGGGGATACGTGCTCAATGAATATTGGAATTTCGTACATTGTTCCGGCTGACGTTTTGCCGTTAAGCATGTACACTTCAATGTTTGTGGGGCGCAAATATTTGTCGGTGTCTAAATTCGATTTTTTGGCTATGTCTGTTAATACAGCAATCGGCACAATGGTGCGCGTGCACCCAGTGTCTAGCACTACTTTAGTAGGGACGCCTTCAACGCTGACATGTGCGAATATTTGTGGCCCGTTTGTTTTTTCCACGCGTATAACTAATTTCTGGTTTTCTCCAACACACGTGCGTGCGTGTGTTATATTTGCGGTTTCTAGTCCATAAGCAGCAGTGATTTGTTCACAAGTACATTTATTGTCAAACACGGGTAATTTTCCATCACAGGTCGATTCACAGGTATCTGGAATTTCGTCACTCTGAGTCTGCTGGAACAACATCGGCGGCGGAGGGGAATACGTTGTCGAAAAACTCGAGTACGTTCTCGTCGACGTTTGTTTCCTCTCCTGTGTTGCGAGACTGAAATTGTGCATGTGCGGCCAAAAACACCTGTCCCAGTTGTCTAACGAACCGGGCTGGGACGAATTGAAGGTAGCTGCCAATCGGTGCCTGAATTCGTTGCAGTATAATTCGAATCGGGAATTGCCGGGTTCTAGAGATTCACCGGCGTCAGTTAAGTCAACTGTGTCAGCAATTTTGGCCATGGTGACAGGTTTTGGCATGGCAGAATTAGTAGTATGTGGTGGGCCGTAGCGCCGCACCTGGCCATACCCGTCAGATTTCATGGTAGCACCGGCAGGTTCCCGAAATGTGTTAAATTGTCCAGCGGGTGTCTGCTGTTGTCCAGGGGGTGCCTGGTTTGCGCGGCACTCGCTGGTGCGATGGCCTGAGTGGTTGGGGCGCGGGCACCATGGATCCGCGGTGTTGTCTGCAATTAGTTTCTTGACAGTGAACCGTGTCGCATTTGGTGTGGTGCGTGTCGACAGTGGCGCCGTAGAACGATTCGTGGTAGTTGTTTGTGTGTTTTTGACACCAATGAAATATTCTTCCAAAAGTTGAATTGTGTTAATTAGAGGCAATTGCTTGATGCGCGCTGCGTTTCTAAAATTCGCCACCGCAAATTTATCATACCGATTTTCATCGTATTTGTTCCACAATTTCAAAGCGATTATTTTGTCCATTAGCATTCGGTCATAACCCACGGATTCTCGGCAATCGGCTGGCATTTTAGAAAGCAACCTTAAATAGAAATCCATGAAGGATTCATTGCGTAGCATGGCGGCAGCTTCCCACTCTGAAAATGTGTACAACTTTTTGACATCCTTAAATATTGACGCTAGCTCGTCCAAAACTTTGGTGGCATTGACTAAATTTTCAGGGGTTGTAATAGTTGTTAGCACACGGTAAGCATCTCCCTTCAATTTTGTGGTGAAAACTTCTACCCAAAATTGACTCAGTAAACCGGAATCGGCCACTGACAAACTGGCCATTTCTACAGATCGTTTCCATTCAGCAAATGTTAGCACATCGTTTTTCCCACTGTACGTCGGAATTTTTTCTAGGATGTGTGGCTTTGCCAACATCCAATAATTCAATACGTCAGGTTTGGCAGTAGTATTGGTTGCGCCTGGGAAGAATGCGAAATTTTTAATAGCCCAGGGGTCTTTAGTAGGTATAGCGGTTGTTATCACTGTCGGATCGGTGTGTTTTTGAGAATTTTTTATTTGATTATTAGCTGACGATTCCAATGCGTTTTTTGCGGCAAAATTCAATTTCATAGCTATAGGTTCTGCCGTATGGAATGAGTCGGTGACGCTTGCATGGCATTTTTGTGCATTTGTTACCGAAGCGGCGTTTGTCATCGGTGTAGCTTGTCCGTGGTGTTCCTGTAAAGCCTGGAAACGTTGCTGTAACAGATTTAGTTCATGCGTAATGCGGTCTGTCGTATCTGAAGGTTCACGTGCGGTAATGTTGTGCTGCGCCATTGCACTGGTGTTTTGAAATTCGGAGTGCATAGGCGTGAACGGCGCCGACTCCGAAACGTTTTCACATAAGTAATTGGTGATGTCATGAGATGTCAGAAGGCATGTTGGCAACGTTGGAGCTAAGTACAGCGGAAGGTTTCGTTTTTCCGCCACAAAAACTGGGTTTGGAACCCGCGACCTTGCAAATTGATAAAGAACGGCGGCGCTTGAAACATTGAGAGAACCGCCAGCCCCTGACCATGCCAGATCCAGATTTTCACCTGCACTTCCCTGATTTAACCTGTACCGAGTTACGTCACTGCGGTTGTCACTTGCCGCAGTCAGGTCCAAAGGCTCCATTTGTCCTGCGTGCGCACGCTGAACGTGTTGCCCACCCTGTGCTGCGCGCAACTGCATATCCTCGAAACGTCTGATAGTCTCGGGATGTAGATCAGGGTTCGGCAGCGCATTCACGGGGTGGGCACGCGTGTGGCGGCGCGGTACAGCCAGCTGCTCGGCCGTAGACATTGAACCCGCGTCGTCAAAGTTAGCCATAGCTAGAAACGTCGCACACAGCGCAGCCAAATATCGGTAGATGGGTAGAGAAATCATAAATTATTTAGCAATAATAGCGTGTCTGCCAATTATCAATATTAACAGGAACTTCAATATAATAGCTCTAAGTAGAGTAGAATATTCCCCAGCACGTCCACCAGATGGCGTGTCAATGGGGGTCCGAAGTGTCAAGTTGTGTTGTTGATGTATTTATGGCGACCTCTATAATATGTCTGAACTAAACTTAAATAACAAAACGATCACAAAACAATGTCACGCGCGTAATCAGGGAAATCCAACAATAAATGTCATGTCAAATGTCAAGTCAAATTTCAAGTTTAATGTCAACTGATCAATGTCATGTCAAAAGTCAAATAACAAGTCATATGTCAAGTCAAATTTCAAGTGGTAAATGTCAAGTCAATTGTCAAGTTAAATGTCAAGTGATCAAATATCAAGTCAAATGTCAAGTTATAAATGTCAAGTCTAAAGTGGCAAGTCAAATGGCAAGTAAAAAGAGAAGTGAGAAGTGAATTGCAAAGAAAATCGGCAAAAGTCAAATGAGAAGTGAAATGGCAAGTAAAAAATTAAATTGAAAAACTTTGATAAATGGATACTGAACTGTGATCCATATTTCTAGTTAATTTTTTTTTGTGAACAATCACATTATGCTATTGTCACAAATATGAGTTGTACATAGAATTATGATACACTCCTTCACTCTTAATGGTGGACCAATTTCATTTAAGAGACATTTCTCAATGAGTTTTGGATATGTCATTTAACACATAGCATATGCAAATATCGTTGGCACATGCTGGCACCATGCCAGCCAATATTTGTAGGATGAAATTCACCCTGTCACATATAAACTTGGCCCTCATCCAAGTTATGGGTTGCATATTTTTGATCAAAATATCCTGCTGTTTGATGTGATACTGCCACTATATGGGTCTTCAATGGTTATAATTTCAAATTGTGCAATTTTATGGAGTGGTGCCATCTACTCCAAAATGGTGCCATTTTCATGGAGTGGCGCCAACTACTCCAAAGCGGCATCATTTTCATGGATGGCGCCATCTACTCCAAAACAGCAGTGCCATCTACTCCAAAATGGTGCCATTTTTGTGGAGTAGCACCATCTACTCGCCAGCATATTTATATATTGTTCAGCAAGACACCTACTGGGTGTCATTCGGGGAAGCCTGGGCCACTGGCCACACAAAAGAAGTATATCAGTAAAAAAATGGCTAACGCCAAACAAAAAGTGGACGCTGCCTCCACAGCAAATAGAGATGAAGTGTGTCTCTCAAATGGAAATGAAGTGCGTCTCTCAAATGGACATTAATATATATTGGATGCACAAAAGTAATGTATCATTGCTTAGAAAATGGCATACACTTCACTGATAACACACTTTACTGTGGTTACATATCCCACCTGAATAAAGAAACTATTTGTATTACATCACAAGAGTTACATGTATTGACTGTTAATGCACAAAAGCAATATATCATTACATCTGCATTGTGAGAAATGTCTCACATGGAACCCAGACTTTTACTTATTCAATAGTTTTCAAGGCAGATTACAGTGTTAGACCTATACATCCATGTAAAAAAAGTTTCACACCCTTCAACTATCTGAGACAAAAAGGAAAAAAAATTCACTCAAGTTTATCACAGCTGCGTGAGCTGTGCTATGTGTGTGTTTAAAACCAAAAAGCTCACGCAGCTGTGATAAACTTGAGTGAATTTTTTTCCTTTTTGTCTCAGATAGTTGAAGGGTGTGAAA
>CAXIWS010000374.1:0-15888 GCA_964036195.1 Sphaerolaimus hirsutus
TTGCCATTTTACAGGGTCTGAGAGTGGCCCTGGCACTGGCTCCCTGTTTGTACACAAACAACCCCCTCTTTCCACACACCAAGTTCACTCGATGTGTGTCGCAGGTGGCTGGCGGTGCGTCTGGAGTTCGTGGGCAACTGCATCGTCATGTTCGCCGCCCTGTTCGCGGTGCTGTTCCGCAACCAGGTCACCGGCGGCATGGTCGGCTTGGCCATCAGCTACGCCCTCAATATAACGCAGGTGGGCATGGGTTTTTTCTTTTTTTTGTAACTTCTGGTGTTTTTTTGCGGATTCTCTTCTCTGCGATCGGTTCATTATTCAAAGAACCTGATGCGGATGTAATACGTGCGTTTCTCTAGCCTGATAGCCCAGGTGCCAGTTGCGCAAATTGTGAAGTGAGAAGTAAAATGGCAAAAGCGAACTAAAGTGGCAAAAGTTAAGTGAAATGGCGAGTAAATTGGCAAAAGCTAAGTAAAAATATAAAGAGAAAAAGTCATTTCTCTTTGCTTTTGCCATTTAATTCTCAATTCACTTCGCTTTTGCCATTTCACTTCGCCTTTGCTATTTTACTTCTCCACTTGCGGAACTGGCCCCTGCCTGCCACATTTTCCATGGCCTAGAAAATTGTGTCAAAATTCGGTTCCCCGTAAATGGAGTGGCAAACGGTACGTTTTTGCGGTAAATCCAGTATTTTGCCGTAAAAGATACTACTTTACTGTAAATTTAGCCATTTTGCGGTACGGTACACTAAATGATGCCACCCAAAACGCAGACACTCAACTGGGCCGTGCGCATGACGGCCGAACTAGAGACGAACATCGTCAGCGTGGAGCGCATCAAGGAGTACTGCGACGCGGATACTGAGGTAGGTGAAACTCTCGCACTTTGTCCAATCAAGATTTTACTGCCATCCAAAATCCACAATGCAAAATTTAGGCAGAGTGGGAGTCGTCTGCTGGGAACAAGCCGTCCAAGGATTGGCCAGCCAAGGGCGAGGTGGCCATACAGGACCTCAAAGTGCGGTATCGCCCCGGCACTGACTTGGTGCTCCATGGAGTTAGCGCACAGGCTAGTCTGGCTTTCTGCCAATATCGTTGTTGGTTTCGTCGACTCGAGCCGCAATGACATATTAAAATATTATACACAGTTCGTTTAGATGTTGAAGTGTACCTGGTGTAAACGGTTTCATTTAGGTTTTTATTGACGCTGGCTGTTTTGCTTTCCAGTGTTAGCGAATAATTTAGTGCTATGCACAATTTAAAAAAGTACTGGGGATTCAGAAATTGCAACGTGAAACATCTGGATCCATTTCCACATAAATATCAAGGGACTAGAGATGTTGGAAGTGACAGAAAAGATATGAAAGTGATGACAGGGAGAGTTACATGAAAGCCGGATATTTTACAAATAAACATAAACAAGATTACTCTCGTCGCTTTTACCTTAATTTTGTTACCATTCAAACCATTTGTTGTCGCTTGCCAACCTAGGTATTGCCCCTTGCCATTGGCCCCACACACGCTAGTTGACATCAACACCAAATGTCAACTGGTTTCGTTCCTAATTCGATTGCGTTTGAACGTCGTTCGTTCACTCGCCAGCAAGCTTTGAATCGGGATCGGCACCAGTTGACATTTGTGTCGATGTCAACTAGCGTGTGGGGGCCCATTGCCCCGCACTTTGTCTCGCTAAGGCAAAAACTTCAAAACTACGTTCGCAGATCCAACCGGGCGAAAAGGTGGGCATTTGCGGTCGCACGGGCGCGGGCAAAAGCTCGCTCACCATGGTGCTGTTCCGCATCATCGAGCCCGCCGAGGGCAGGATGTTCGTCGACGGCGTCGATGTGACCAAAATTGGGCTGCACGATTTGCGCGGCAGGTTGACTATTATACCCCAGGATCCAGTTGGTTTAATGTTTTTGTGTGTTAAGTTACAGAGTTGCGAAAACTCATTTTACGTTTACCCGAAGTACCCGGGTATTTCGTGTATTTATGCTTACGTTTTCGTTTAGAAAATTCCCTTACGCTTTGTTACGTTTTCCTGGCCAAAATACCAAGAAAATGTTAAAAGTGTCAAGAAATGAGTGGTAACTATTCTGCATTTGTGCGTGCGAGATGACCTTTAAATGGAACCTTACCTTACGTTTTACCGTATTTCCTCGAAATACCCCCCCTCGAAATACCCCCCCCCCTCGTTTGACCCCCCCTCTCGAGACCACTATGAAACAATCACCCCCCCCCTCGAAATACCCCCCCCCCAGATAGAGTGTAAAGGGAACGTACATGACAAATACTGCAGTTTGTGTTCTGCGTAGTGCAGAACACACGTTAAAACAATGTCGTAATCACGTTCATGAAACATGAAAACATGAAACAATCAACCCCCGGGGGTATTTCGAGGAAATACGGTAGTATAAACACTCCAAATTGAGAAAAGGTATTTCCGTTTACGTTTAGTTTTCCAAAAACGCGAGTATCTTACAACTCTGCTAAGTTAATTTAGTTTGTGCCTGTCGTTTTCTGACATAAAAGATAAATCCAGCCTAAAATTCGCTTGCTATTTGACTCACAAATCTTTGATTGTTACAACTGAGTTTCAAGTTTTTTTTACAACTGAGTTTCAAATCGCAATCCAATCGATAAATAACACAGGTGCTATTTTCGGGTACTTTACGCTACAATCTGGACCCGTTTGGAAATCGAACTGACAGCGAATTGTGGTTAGCACTTGAAAAAGCAAATTTGAAGGCATTTGTGTCCGGTCTGCCCGCCAAATTGCAACACGACATTGTGGAAGGAGGAGAGAATCTCAGGTACGTAATAATTCGTTATATAAGCCCCCTTGAATAACTCCCCCTATTGGCTGAGTGAGAAAAAAAATAACTCCCCGTCTAATAACTCCCTCCTAATATATTCAGCGCAGATGAAATTTAACACTTTTTTGCAGTGACAAGCGTATGTTTGAAATTTGAAAGTCGAAATACTATTTTCTCAAAATGCGGTTTCTGGACTTATCGACAATTAGAAATAGACCCCTCAATCCCCTCTTATTCGCCTCACGCTCTAATTTCATTTAGCACCTACGCCCTACCCAACCAACTCCATTTGCAGCGTGGGCCAACGTCAACTAGTGTGTCTAGCCCGCGCCCTACTGCGCAAGTCGTCCATTCTGGTGCTTGACGAGGCCACGGCGGCGGTGGACGCGCAGACGGACGCGCTCGTGCAGAAGACTATCCGCGACGAGTGCGCCGCCAGCACCGTGCTCACCATCGCGCACAGGTTGAACACCATATTGGACAGTGATAGGTGGGTTCGGTTGGGGGTTGGTTTCAGAGTGTTTGTAACTTTTGTTTGATAAATGGGTGTTTTTCAGAAAATATAGTCAAATATAGTCTCAGAAAATCTCTCAAAGAAGATGTAATAAAATCTCCTTGGAAAACGCCGAGAAAATGTAAATGTAAATCTTTACATTTTCTGAGATTTTTAAAATAACTGTCTACCTAAACACCTTCCCGGTCACGTCCGGCACCCATTTTTTTTTATTTTACTTCTTACATCCTATCCCCAGTTCTAGGGTACCCCAAAGGCTGAAACTTGTGGGAGATATTGGCTCAACCACCCCTCTACTTCGAATGAATTAGAGGGGTCGCGGCGACCCCTCTCAGTGTGGGTCGCTCGAAGTGGTGTCCCCCTTTTTTGGTGTCCCACTATTCAAAAATGTGAGATTAATGTGAAACATTTCTCAAAAATTTGCTTATTCTCTAAAAAAACACCACTTCCTAATAGATGACAAAAAATTCGTTTTTTAGAACTTTTTTATTGGACACTTGAAGAGATGGTTTACGATACTTTAAAGGGAAGGGTTTGATGTTTAAAGTTATGTAAAGACCCATACCTCTCAAATTCCTGCATTGCAAAATTTACTTAGGGTGAATTTTATGACATCATATCGACATCATTGCAGGAACAAAAATTCACAAAATTTACACTTTGAAATTCCCCCAAGTAAATTTTGCAATGCATGCATTTGAGAGGTATGGTTCTCTACATAACTTTAAACATCATTCCGTTCCCTTCAAAGTATCGTAAAGCAGTTCTTCAAGTGTCTAATAATAAAAGTTCCAAAAAGTGAATTTTTTGCCATCCATCTATTGGGGAGTGGTGTTTTTTAGAGAATAAGCGAATTTTTGAGAAATTTTTCACATAAATCTCACGTTATTGAATAGTGCATAGTAGGGGAGTGGTGTTGGTAACACATCCCCAAAATTTTAGATTTATACCCCTCCCACAGCTCAGAAATCAGCGGGTGCCGGACCTGCTGTGGGACACCATAAAAGCCACAAAAAAAATTTGCACCTAGGGCGACCCACCCATTCATGCGAAGTAGAGGGGGGTTGCACCATTACCTCCCCCAAGTTCCAGCTTCTGGAGTGCCCTAGAACTGGTGATAGGGTGTCACAAGTAAGATCAAAAATAGGGTGCCGGACGTGACCGGGAAGGTGTTTACATATTTATGTGGATCAATTTTTGAATTATTTCCCCCTTCAAAATCACATTATGCCCTGTTGCCGTTTTTAAGCTATTTTCCACCTTGTTATAGTTTCTGTCCCTTTGTCTTCTACACCTGGGAAAAGCCTTTGTATTTAACCCTCGAGACCCCCTCCATACTCTCCAAGAAAATAGCTTCCGTTATCTGTTTCTCCATTTAATAAAATTACGTTCAAATTACCGCTTTCATTCAAATTGTGTAGTGAATTTTTTTCCGAAATAAAATGTAAAAATAAGTGTGTTTATTACGTTAAAATAATTTTTACCATAATTCACAGGGTGTTGGTTCTCGACAATGGCCGAGTGAAGGAATTCGATAAACCACAAAATCTACTCAGCAACAGTGATTCTGAGTTTTATTCTATGTGCAAGGAAGCTGGATTAGTAGGGTGAATCATGCCGCT
Organism: Sphaerolaimus hirsutus; assembly: GCA_964036195.1. Taxonomy (NCBI): domain Eukaryota; kingdom Metazoa; phylum Nematoda; class Chromadorea; order Monhysterida; family Sphaerolaimidae; genus Sphaerolaimus; species Sphaerolaimus hirsutus. The sequence goes on from CAXIWS010000374.1 coordinate 4,952, forward strand.
TTTATATTTTTGCTTTTTTCCAGCGTGACTCGTTTTTAGGCATCTGATTTCTTCTGGCTTTTTGTGGCTTTTCCCACTCAAAACTAATACTGTTGTTTGTTTGGTTGTTTGTTTTTGTATTTTCAAATTGTGTGCTCGGTAAAATTGTTTCATGGTGTGATCTAAAATTTAGTCGTTATCGCCCTACGCGCACTAGTTGACATTGACACCAAATGTCAACTGGTTCCGATCCCAATTCAAAGCTCGCTGACGAGCCGACGAACGACTTCAAAATAAAATGTGTTGTATCATCTTGCAAATGGAGCTGCACTGTTGAAGAAATATTGCTGGTTGTGCATGTAAATACAAGGTCGGCATGGAGTGTATGTGTATGCAATCATGTGTGGTGCTGCTCGTCAAGCTTTGAATTGGGATCGGAACCAGTTGACATTTGGCGTCGCTGTCAACTAGTGTGCGTAGGTGCTATGGATGTGAATGGAACCACGTATCAATTGGTTTGTCATTTGCACTGTTGTGTTCCACGGCATTCTCACTCACGCCAACTGAGATTCTCGGTTCGACGGCGCTTCTGAAAAAACTGTTTTTGGCTCTAGTCCAATTGTTCTGGTTCTGTTCAATTATCCTATGTGACGTGTGCGGTGAACTTCATTGTAGTCAACTATGTATTATTTACCCTGTCGCATAATCGTCTCGTAAATCATGTTATGGTCGAAAAATCGTCCTTGAACAACGGCACCACGCATATCGCTTTTCGGCTGAACTTTCCGAAACTGATAAATCAGCTTTGAACGCACTTGACTTATCGAAATATGGAGCTCGTCAATTCCTCTTGACTGATGTTGGAATAACTCATTCCAGTTAACTCAAATATTTCCAGTTTCGGAATGTTGGCCATGGAACAATGTGCAGCGGCACAAGAAATCTGCACGAAATGCAAGAATCAAAATATTGGGGTCAGACGTTACTTGACGCATGTAAAAATGCGCCTGCGCTCACGGGCCCCGGCCAAGGGGCATCGCAGCATTTCGTCATCACTCCCCAATGTAGAACCAGAAGGATCGCTGTGGCTAACTGTTGGCGCCATTGGGTGTAACCTTGAAACATTTTTCTTGCGGGTTTTAACTGGCATCGGCGTCAGGTGTTGTATATGTACTTTGGTGGTTTTGAATGTTTACCGTTTTTCCTCGAATTACGCTCCTCAAAATTTGCACTAACCCACTGGGGGTATTTCGAGGAGATACGGTATCCTCGCGGCGTCTAAATTTATAATTTACGCAAATGCGTCATTTTACAACCTTGCCACCACGCACACCACTGAAATTTGGGATACTCATAAATCTGTTTTGAACACATTGAAAATTACCAGAATGACAAGTCAATCGACTACAGTTAACGCGATCAAAAAAACAACAATCATTCTAGTCAACTGAAATGTTTTCAAAACAGATTTATGAGTTCCCCGAATTTCTAAAGTGTACTACTGTGCGCGGCCGCCTTCATGTGTACCGATGCGCAATTATAGGGCATAATCAGCTGTGTGAAATGCTCGCCCGCCAGACATTGCCCATGTTTTCACACGCCCATCGAGAATGTCGCAGCGCCGCGGGTGGCTGCTGACAACTGTTGGCGCGGCGCCCGCGCACTGGAGGGCTTTTTTGACTGGCGCTTAGGTCCCGCTTAGTGATGGAAAAGCTACATGACTTTGGCGCCAAGCGCCAATGGCGGCAGAGCAAAATGACGCCAAACGCGCCATGGCAATTTTTGCTGCTAGCGTCATGGCGCTTTTCCATCACTAGTGCTTGTGGCCGAAGCGCCGCCATTTTGCAGTCGCACGGCGCCAACGCTCTCTTGGCGTTTTGTCTCGGCGCCAGCGCCCGTGGGCAGCCAAATGTCAATTAAAGTAATAATAAAAATTATTGCTTAACGTTAGACATTTGACACATCTGTATGACATTTGACACTTTACAATACACTTTACATGGTGCTGCTGGCGCTTCCGCATTCGGCACCATTGGAGAGAAGCGCACCACTCCATGGCACCTCTCATAGGCGCTGCTTTGCGGCGAAGTGGCGCAAAGCGATTTTTACGATGGCTTAACGCGACCCATGTGTCATCTCATAACAAAAGCGCTATCCGGGTTCCAGATGTATGGTGTTTTTGATGCCAGCGCATTTCGGGTGAGCACTTGAATGTGCCACTTGCAGTCTGTCTCCAGTCGTCCAGCTTTCAGATCTGCGGTCGTTTCTCTTTCATTTCTTTGATTCATGCGCTCATTACGACTTGCCTACGCATGTGTGATTTGAGCATAGCCTAGCTAATTGACAATTGACACCCCTGGTTTGGCTTCTTGTCGGCTCTGTTTCGGTTCTTCTGCTGGCCGGAGTAATGAAATGGAGGAGCTAATTTTGCCCCTCACTGTGAGAAATCTCACTGGAAATCGCCATTTTGTCGTATTTTCACACTCAAAATCGTAAATTATTATAAACACCTTCCCGGTCACGTCCGGCGGCCATTTTTTGATTTTACTTCTTATATCCTATCCCCAGTTCTAGGGCGCCCCCGAGGCTAAAACTTGGGGGAGATATTGTCGCAACCCCCCTCTACTTCGCATGAATTGGGGGGGTCGCGGCGACCCCCCCAATTCATGCGAAGTAGAGGGGGGTTGCGCCAATATATCCCCCAAGTTTCAGCCTTGGGGGCGCCGTAGAACTGGGGATAGGATATAAGAAGTAAAATCAAAAAATGGCTGCCGGACGTGACCGGGAAGGTGTTTACATGTCTCGCTTACTTTTGGCTATTTTTATCAGTACGTTCCTATGTATTTATATACATATTTTTGACAATATTCACCTAGTTTTTGCATTCAACACCTAAATAAAGCCCAGATAATTCTACCAGACTCGACCAGCCTGCTCCGCAATCCGCCATGTGTCGCCCTGGCGCAGCAGCAAATTTCAGCGGGGCGACAGTGTCTGAACAGAACCTAAGCACCGCCCACTTCGCAGCGCGTTCGGGGTGTTGACATGATGGATTGGCGCCGAGCGGAGAAACGGTGCAAATTGAGATATTGACACCTCGCGCACTTGGCTGGTCACTCGCGGCGCCGTACTCATTGTAGACGCCCCAGATCTATGCAAATATATGTAAAAGTTTTGCCTCAGAGGCACAAAGTCGAAAGTTGTATCTTGGGCTACTTGTGAAATCTGCATTATTTAAACATCTCATTTGTTATTTGCACAGGATACATTTTTGTATTTGATATTGTTGGGTGGCGATGTGTGCCAGTGTTTTGCAACTTTATTTGCTAGGTGCCACTTCTGTGTTTATGTATCTTACCTATTTTTAGATTTTTTTGTGTCAACTTTGCTTAGGGCGTTCTGAATGAAGGTGGTGCAGAAATTTGGGGCCAATTCTGGCGTCACTAGTGATTATGACTGGCGCTAATGACATTTCTACCAGTCGCGGTTTGCTTGCGTTGTTACAGCAATATCTAGAAACTTCGAATCCTCGTGTATTCCTTGTAAATAAGTAACGATGCACATAAATAAGAGAACTCGATTCCTCCAATTTTCGGTCAATGTTTTCACTGAGTATTTGGCGCTGCATATTGACTAAAGAATGTTGCTCACTTTATATGTCCATTGGCGCTAAACCGTGGTTTTACATATTTAATACAAATACAAATAAATGTACATATTTAACAACCTAAAAAGTTCAGGCGTAATTTTGACACCTTGGTGTTGCATAGGTGGAGAATGTTGCGTGCAACCAATGTGCTTTTTTGATATTGAACCAGCCTCGAATGGAGTACAGTGAAATAGATAGTAAATGTGGCCACACAACTATTTAGTTTATGGCAAAAACTTCGGAAACTCATAAATTTGTTTTAAACTCACTTCAGTTTACCAGAGTAAATTATTTTCGATCTCTACCAACAGTAGTAGGCGGACACTTTATTTCGGTAAACTCAAATGCGTTAGTGTTTATCAATTTCCAAAAATGTTTATCAGTTTCCGAAATTTAGGCCCTAAACTAGATATGATCCATGTAAATTGACAACCGTTTGGAAATGAAAAAAAGCATATGCAGCTATGAAAAGTGTAAATTTTCCGTCTCTCTGCGCAGTGCGCCGCGCGGCATTTTCAGTTGCACTTTATGGCTCGATTTCCTTGTTTTTTTGCCACATCGAATTTTGAGAATTTGCTACCGCTGTACAAATTTATGTACCTAGATATTTCGAAACCGCTAGATTTCGTCATAAAATCGTATGCAACTACCTACCTACATTACATACCTAATTCATGCTAGTCAGTTTGAGGAAATGAGTTTTTTTGCGATTCACAAACATTCCTTTCCATAAATTAGTGACCATTATCACCTTGCATAATTGTAGACCGGAAACTAAGCCGTAATCGCATTGTATCACCCACGATGGTCACATTATTTGTGATTGCGCATGAAAATTGGTCAAAATCTCAGCGTGAAATGCACTGCATAGTAATTTCGCGTGCTACTACATATTTGGTTTGAGGGACGCATTTTAAGCCCATAACATTGTTACTATTAACCTGTTTTGTCTGTTTTGTGCAGTTTGCATCTGATTAGTTCATCTCAAGCCCAGCGGGAGTTCGCTATTTGTATTCGTGATCTGCGGGCCATGGATTGCGTAACGTCACATGCATTCCCATGCGCTCCATGTCGTTGCCATTGCCCACCACCCAGTGCAGAATTTAATTCACCCGGGACGTTTTTTTTCTCGGGTAACGGGATTCCTTGTGTGGAAAACTTTCCTCTACCCGACAGGGTGATTCTAATAGATTTTCGACCCTGGCGGCACAAATTAACCTCAGATGCGGTCGTTTTTTTATCATCTATTTTTGTCTGGCACGTTTTCAATACCCCTCACCAGTCGGTTTTTTTGACCTGCCCGCTCATAATGAGATGCAGATTCCGTATGCAAATGAGCGCATTTTTTAGATACTTTTGGCTCTCGGGCCCTCGTGTTATTTTTACGGCGCAGTAAAACGTGAAAAATCGTACGCGCAGGTGCCAATCGCAAACCCTGTAAAATGTCAAATGTCATGCATCAGATGTTGACATCGATGAGGGTGCGCGCATCTTTTTGATGGTGCGAACGGCCTTGCGCAGGCCACTTTCAACCACTTTTGATGGAGACACTCGTGGTCGCAAAAGTTGAAACTTAGGGAGTAGGCTTGAATGCCTGCGCAAGCTTAAATACAATCGCATGCCTGAATAAACACCCCGGTGGCACTCCCAGACGCTGTAAAATATCCACTAAGGTGTCAAATGTCTTGCAAAGTGTCAAAAGCCAGGTAAAATTCCCTGTAAAATGGCAACTGAGTTGCCATATTGCAGGGCATTTTACATTACTTTTGACACTTTGCATGTCATTTGACATTTTACAGGGCATTTTATAGGGTCTGGGACTGCCCCCAGGTAGCGTTGCACACCGTGGCGTCCATTTTGCTGATTAGCTGGGGATGGTAAAATAGAACTTCCACACTGCGTATTTCCGCGGCAGAATTTTTATATCTTTTCAGTTGGAAGATTGTCACGTTTCAGTAGCTCGAGAGTTTTGCTTACCCGCAATGGCATTTGATAGCCGCTTTACACCACCTTTCGTGTCTTGGGCGGAAAAAGTTCCGCTATAAACGCAGCTAAATATTTACAGACTTCCATACAAAAACGTAGTTAGGTACCAACCATTGAAAGATGTAATTTTCTGCCAATGTTTGCTTAGGATAAGGGTAAGGCCACTGTGTGTTTTCGCGTGCTCTCTGCATCAAGTTCTAAAACTAAACTGGGTGTGATTATATTGTCTGTGTATCATATAGTGGAGCTTCAACCCAGAAGTCCTTAGCTTGTGGTTTCGTTATAAATGGCTTAGCAACTCTCAAACTATTATTATTGTGAGAAAGGTCATTTTAAGCGCACGCGATCTCCGTGACAAATTTCCGCGGCACTTTTTGAGGTATGATGTTGTTTTTACATGTCAACGAGGTACACGGCTATAATGTTTTATTTCTGGCGGCTGATCGTGCCAACTTCCGTGCTCGAAATGCGTGATGTATGGCTGAAAATCACGCGCTGAAACGGCCCTGTGCCGGCGGCCATGTGAACCCGCTGGCCATGTAGACCCGGCTGCATGTAATTCTACCCGCTGGCCGAGGAATATCTTAACTTTATCCTGTGACAAGTGATAAAAAACGTCAACAAAGAAGTGTCGCTACATTGGCCCTACATTCTACCCTCCGGCCAGCGGGTAGAATTACATGGCAACCGGGTCTACATGGCCAGCGAGTTTACATGACCAGGGAGCCTACGTCGCTGAAACAGCAGGCGCCCATTTCTATTGGCCCGATGGCCTTTTTGGGTTACCCGATCGCCCTTGATGTCCGAATTTATATCCTGCCCAGTCTTTTTTTGACTGGCCGCCGATCAACTGCGCTGCAAAAAAGCATGTTATGTGCACTGAACTTTGTCCCTGGATAGATCATAGCATTGGGCACCTACCTAGACCACTATGTAGTTAAATCGTTCCTCGCTTTACTAAACTCATCAGAGAAAACATGTCTCAATATTCGTTGGTATACGGTAGCCCGAAAATAATAATTATTCCATATCTGCCGTGCGGCGTGGCTACTTTGCGCAGGTGCAATTTTTCTAATGACATTTTGATTGATTGCGCAGTAGACTAGACTCTTGCTAGGGCAAAGTTTAGTGAAGTAATATTTATTAGGAGTTAAAGATTAGTGTTTGTTGTACACAGCGTTGTTTTATCATTCGGATGAATTATGCATGCTCTCGGATGAAAAGAAAATTATGGATATGAAGGTTTTGCTTTGGAACACTTATTCACGTTTTTGTCATTTACCACACAGTATTTTTATCATCATAATATGTGCATCAAAACTTTCTCTGGGATCTTTTATACCATACCTAGCATTGAAAAAATCTCTGGGAGATTTATATTTAAAAAATCTCAGAAAATCTCAGAAAATATAAGATTTTCTGAGATTTATATTTTTTCCATGATTTTCCAGAGAGATTTTATTATATTTTCTTCTGATTGGGAAAATCTCTTGAGAAAAACTCCCTATATTTGCCCATTTTCACCTCAAATTCACTAGTTCATGTGCTTTTTTGCCAATTTTCATCTATTTTGTACTACCATATTATCTCGAAATACCCCCATGGGGTATATGATATCACCAGCAAAATTTTAGGGGGGTTAATTCGAGGGGTGGGGTTAATTCAAGGGGGGATAATTCGACATACTACGGTAAATATTTTCTTATATACCCATTTTTGGCTATTTTCCCCCCTAGTTGTAGTTTTTCCTCCCCTTTTTCTGTTCTATGGCATGAAAGAGCCAATAAAAATGTCTATCCGAAATACAATTTCTGTACTAAAGTACTTTCAAACAAAAGACACATTAGAGTTAAAGTCCTTCAAACAAAAGACACAAACTATTATACACTAAAGAGAATACTGGTACTTTTTCAGAGGAAATTTAGATGTATTTACTTAGTACTCAAGTATATGCATTTTTGTGTAAATGTAAATATGTTTTAAACCGTCCTGAACCATACTGAACCCCTGCAGTCCCATGAAGACCCAGTACTCAAAAGTACGGGGCTGTACCAGAGGTCTACATTGGCACTGGAGTATGCTGTTTACTTGTGCACCGGATAAATTTGTGCACTGGGTTCTAGCTATTTTAACAACTAAAGAGTTGACAGCATGCTTTGGAAATATAGTTACCAAATTTTGGTGAAAAGGATGTCTGATAAATTCTGTGGGGATTGTCACACATGAAAGCAATGTAGTCTTCTACGAAGACAAATGTACCTAAATCATATTTTTGTTCATTATTCAGATACTACATGGTAGTACAGAGTGTGCTGTCAGTAGACAATATGCTGTTATCATATGTCATTGTGAATGAAAAGGTTTAACGACACATAATGTGCTTAATATCTACTCTCAATGGTTCAAACGCCTTGAAATATCGATTAAATCATACTTTAAGTTGAGAGATTTTATGAGATTTTTTGAACTGCAAGAGATTTTCTCAGAGATTTAATTATATTTTCGAAAATGACCCAAGAGATTTAATTATATTTTTTTCTTGAGAGATTTTCTGAGATAATATTTAATTATATTTTCTCAAAATTGGTCGTTTTTTTCAATGCTAACCATACCGTGACTTTTCGGCGAAAGGGACATTCCTCGTATAGTTCAAGCATATGCAAAAGTTTGGCGATGTGACGAAATCTGCACTGCAAATTGCGTTTTACAACCCATTTCTCCATTCAGCTTCACCCTTAAAGCTTGTAAATTCCTTTTATTCGTTTTGTGCAGCAACATTCTCATAGGTATTTAGCTTTGAGGTATTTTACCAACCAAATGGATAGTTATTGCCATACGTCTCGCAGCGTTCGAAAGAGAATGTGAACATTCTTAACATTTATCTACATCGACAACTCGAAAACATCGACAAAAATGGTGCACAATATTCACATCGTCTGCATCACAGTGTTTCTGACGCTGCAGCCAATTTATGGGGCTTATTTCAACTTTTTCGGCATTCGACAGCCGGACAAAGATCCTTGCTACGATGAACGTGGCAGGCCGGTCAGATGCGTGCCGAACTTCATCAATGCTGCATTTGGAAAGCCCGTGGTCGCCAGCAGTACTTGTGGAGTGAGAAACAAACAGAGGTGAGTCTTCTGGTGCCAGTCCTGTAAAATGTGAAATATCACGCAAGTGTAAAAACTGATGTAAAATGCCCCGGAAAATGGCAAACGTACCTTTTACATTTTACATCACTTTTGACACTATGCGTGACATTTCACATTTTACAGAGCATTTTACAGGGTTTGGGACTGCTCCCTGATCAAACTAAGTTTGCCGTACATTATTTTCCAGGCAGCACGATTCACGGTAGTTTTACATCGACAGCCAACCTAATAACACCCCCCCCCCCCCCCAACAGGTTCTGCATGCCGCAGCGGGCCGGCCTGTTCTCCAGCGACAGCTCCGAGCTGACAACCACCGTGAAGCCGGCCACAACGTCGGGCGCGGGTGAATTCTGCGACAGCTGCGAGGCTAACGTGCCCGGAAAAGAGCACCACGCCAGTTTGGTCACTGACCACCACAATCCTAGCAATCTGACCTGTTGGCTTTCTGAGCCAAGTGTGGATTACCCGGATAATGTGACGCTGACATTGAGCTTGGGTGAGAGTGGGGATGGGAACTGCGTTTTTGGGCAATTCATTTAGTTTCTTCCTTGAATTTTGGGAAATTATCTTCAAAAAATTTGAATGCTACTTGAAAACAAAAAAAACCCATCACACCGTTTCACCCTACCACAGGCAAAAAGTACGAACTGACCTACGTGAGCCTGCAATTTTGCAACCAGCGGCCGGAATCTCTGGCCATCTACAAGTCGGCCGATTTCGGCAAAAGCTGGCAACCCTTCCAGTTTTATTCCAGCCAATGCTGGCAGATGTACGGCAGGCGACCCAATGCACCCATTTCCAAACACAATGAGCAGGTTCGTTACTGGTGCCAATCCCAGACCCTGTAAAGTGCCCTGTATACTGTAAAGTGTCATGCAAAGTGTCAAAAGTCAACCCGGTTGCCATTTTTCAGGGCATTTTACGTGACTTGGACACTTTGCATGACATTGGACATTTTTACAGGGCATTTTACGGATCTGGGACTGCCCCCAGGAAGTACTGTTGAGAAATAGCCCAAACTCGAATGTCATTGATTTATTTCTCTAACTGATAGAACATTTGATCACAGAAAAAAATCCCACAGCCCTATGAAGCCCTCATTAAATCACCATCACTTCTCAAATAATCCCCCCCCCCCCAAACCAGGAAGCTTTGTGCACCGACGCCCTGTCAGCCACAAGTTCGGACAGAAACGATCGCATTGCGTTCGCCACTCTCGAAGGCCGGCCATCGAGTTTCGATTTTGAAAGATCACCAGTGCTTCAAGATTGGGTCACTGCCACTGACATCAGAGTGGTATTTTCCAGGTAGGTGGACGAGTGACTTTTTTGACATTTTTGGATGGTGGATTGAAAATTATGTGTGCCCAGGCTCAGTGTGGACCAGAAGGATTTGTATCATGGAATCGAAGACAAAACGACAACGACATCGGGCGAAGCTGGCAACAATAGTACTGATGTTGTGTCCAGCCACTCCGCACTGGAGCGCTATTTCTACAGGTAAGTAAAACCGACAACGTACATTTTTACCCACACATAATGAAAATTTTGCATACCGTATTCCCTCGAAATAGCCCCGCTCGAAGTACAGTGCTCAAAATAGCCACTATGAATTAATAACCCCCTCGAAATACACCCGCGTTTACCCCCCTAAAAAATTTCCAGTATGAAAAAATAACCCCTCGGGGCTGTTCTAAGAAATACGTTATTTACCTATTTATCTACTAGGTAGATTTACATATCAAAATCCACCAATATAACCACGCACCACCGCCAATATCCCGAACCCTCAATCAACCCCCCCCCCCCCCACCCCCCACAGTCTATCCGACCTAGCAGTGGGCGGTCGGTGCAAGTGCAATGGGCACGCTGCCAACTGCGGTCTGGACTCGACCACGGGCAGGTACGCGTGCCAGTGCAAACACAACACCGTCGGCGCGGATTGTCAGAGGTGCAAGGAGTTCTATTTGGATCGACCTTGGCGTAGAGCCACTGCGGATAGGGCTAATGAGTGTGTCCGTGAGTTTGGAGGGTTTTTTGATCGGTTTTTGTGGGTGGGTGATTTAATGTGTGTGATGCGTTTAGGTGATGGCGTACTTGATGCCAATTCCGCAAGTGTAGAAGTACAAGGTAAAAAGCGAAGTAAAATGAGAAGTAAGAGGTGTAGTGATA